>JAWPHD010007999.1:0-120785 GCA_037043455.1 Cyrtodaria siliqua | reverse complement strand
AACCACACACAAAAAATATGGTAACTATTAACCACACACAAAATGCGGTAACTACCAACCACACACAATTATTATCTGGCAAAATAATAGTAAACATATACTCACCAAGCTTGATTCCAGTGTAGGTTGTTCACCCGTCTTGTCCCTGCTGCAATTATTTTTCGCTGTGTCGAAGCAGCAGTTGTGACAACATGCTCCACAGGCTGAAACAGAAGACAAAAGCAATACAAAATGCTCCACAGGCTGAAACAGAAGACAAAAACAATGCTAACTTCAGATTATAAATAGTTTAACAAATAAAACAACTCATTGATAGTTAAGCATTTTGCATGCTGACCCAAACTTCATATAATAATCAGATCCTACTTACACATATTTATGAACATAAGGTAAGTCATGAAAAAGCTCAGCTATTGTGCCAAACTATTGTCAAAGAAGAGTTAAACCCACAGTCCATGACCAATGACCTTTGACCTAATGATCTTAGCATCAGCAGGCATCTGAACAACCTCAGCCTACCCTCTCCAATCTCAATAAATTCATGTCAAATACAATGCATTACATAACTACATGAAGACTGGTTCTATAGAACACAAGATAACAACAACTTAGATGTAAATTTAACCATTTTAATGAACATGTTGTTTTCACTGTAACCTTGACCTTTGACTCAGTATTACTGTACGACACTAACACCAATACAAAACATGCATACACATTTTCATATATATTTGTCAAAAACAAGGCAAAAACACAAAAACATTTAAGTTCACAGTGACCTTAACATTTGACCTAGCACATACTCTAAATTCTAGGTAAAGAACCAACCCCAATAAAAATATGTATACACATTTTCATATATGTTGGTAAAAAACAAGGCAAGGAAAATGTAACTTTTGAGTTCACAGTTACCCTTGACATTTGACCTACTAGACTCTGGAACAATCTGCATACAATGTTTCATCAAGATTGGTCCAATAGACATTGGATGCAAATTTAAAATAAGTTTTAAGTTCCGTGACCTTGACCTTTGATCCACAGACTCTAAACAGAAAAAAGTGTATACCCTATCTCAATGCAAACATGGAGAAGAACATCATATAACTTTCTTTCTTTTTTTCTTAAACATTTTTAAACAAATACAAATTTGAACAGGGTGTTTCATGAACAATTATTCTGTAGAACTGAAGAACTTTATGTATCTTGGAACAAATTTCTAAGTAAAGTTTGAGTTTAATATGGACCTTGCCCATTTGACCTACTGGCTTCAAACTTCACAGGTGAAAAACTCATCCCAGTACAACTATGTATACAACGTTTTATAAAGATTGGCTTAGCAGTTTGTTTGTTTGTTTGTTTGTTTGTTTGTTTGTATGGTGTTTTTCAACAGATTTTAAGATAACAACAATTGAGATATTGATGCTGAAAGAACTGCTCATAGAATAGGTGAGTGATATCATAGTTGCCACAATAAATCATACCAATTTACATCAATTAGACAATCAACAATGGGTGGTGTAGAGGGACATAAGATCATCAGCTGTTACGTGTATATGAAGTCTGGGAACAACACCTTCATAACCGTTTGAAGAATGCAAGTAATAACAAGAGCTGTCGGAGAACAGCGCAGCTCGACTATTCGATTTTTCAGCGAATAATAAATTTATAGCTAGTATATAACATCAGAAAACAAGGCTACGACAATGTAGGGGTGGGGCTGGGGGCACAACATAACTATGTGTAAGAAATGACCAAAACTACACAGAAATATGTAAAAAAAAAATCAAAAAAATCGAGTTTTGAGTGGAGTGCGGGGTGGGGGTGGAGGAGAGGCGGGGGTGGATGGTGTGGGGGAGTGGGGGTGGTGAGGGCAACATATATGTGTAAGAATTCACCAAAACAACACAAAAGTATGTCAAAATAAATAAATAAAAAATTGATTTTTGAGTGGTGATGTGGGAGAGGCGGGGGGTGGGGAGGGCAACATATATGTGTAAGAAGCTATGTAAGAATTGACCAAAACAACACAGAAAATATGGTAAAACAAAATAAAAAATAAAAATATTTCGATTGGGGGGAGTGGGGGTGGGTGGGCAATATCTATGTGTAAGAATTGACAAAAACAACACAGAAATATGTAAATGTGAAAGAGAGGCGGGGGGTTGGGGGTGGGAGAG
The DNA here is from genome assembly GCA_037043455.1 of Cyrtodaria siliqua. Classification (NCBI taxonomy): domain Eukaryota; kingdom Metazoa; phylum Mollusca; class Bivalvia; order Adapedonta; family Hiatellidae; genus Cyrtodaria; species Cyrtodaria siliqua. Next base: position 118,608 of record JAWPHD010007999.1, on the reverse strand, counting down.
GCGGGGGGTGGGGGGGGGGGGGGGAGGGGGCAACATATATGTGTAAGAATTGACTAAAACAACACAGAAATGCAACAAAAAAAAAAGAAGGTAGTGGGGGGGGGGGGGGGGGGGGGGTGTAGGAGGGAGCCCATGCCCCAATATGGGTGAAGTATGAATAAGATGCATAATGCTATAAGAAATCCCAAACCAAAATTATAGTTATATACATGCTTACATGCAAACATAGATCTGCCTTTATTGCACATTTTACGGGCCATCATAATTTGGGTTCCATGGGAGCCCAGAATTTGCAGAAGACAAAATTACTTATCCAATCCAACATACTATAAGGAAACCAATTCCACAATTTAGTTCAGCTAGGACAAGAAATGTAAGAGATACAGACCTGTAAACACAGCTTACACGCAAAATTTGATGTGAAACATACACATTTTAAGGGCTATCAGAATTTGGGTTCCATGGGAGCCCAGGGGTTACAGGAACCAAAAGTACTTAAGCAGCCCTTAAGATAATGCTATAAGGAAGCTAATAGCCAAATTTGGTTGTGCTAGGGTAAGAATTGTAAGAGATATAGACTTGTAAACACAGCTTACACGCAAAATTTGATGTGAAATGGGACACATTTTATGGGCTATCATAATTTGGGTTCCATGGGAGCCCATGGGTTACAGGAAGCAAAATTGCTTAAGCAGCCCTTAAGATAATGCTATAAGGAAGCCCATGGCCAAATTTGGTTGTGCTAGGATAAGAAATGTAAGAGATATAGACTTGTAAACACAGCTTACACGCAAACCTTGATGTGGGACGCCGACGCCGACGCCGGGGTGATTACATAAGCTCTCTTATTCTTCGAATAGTCGAGCTAAAAATGTGTTAAGCGACGGGACACAACAGGACGCGACGCGACAGGACAAAAGTGTGTAAAGATGGGACATTATGGAGAGCGTGGTAGCCGCCACTTCACTTTGTGAAAGCAGGGGTATAATTATGGTGATGGAGGAAATTAGAGTTACTGAAAAGAGAATCAGTGGGAAAACACGTTAGTGACACCAGTGCCATGAGTACTTTATAATCGCATGTCAAACGATAATCCATTTCTCCTGAATCTCATTTTCTGGCAAAGTTGGAAAATAATCAAATTGCACTCGCTAATGGTATTTGGTGAATCTCCTACAAGTCATTACCTACTGTATAATCCCTAATAAACGCCCCTCTCCTAATAAACACCCCTCTCCTAATAAACGCCCCTCTCCTAATAAACACCCCTCCTCCCTCTCCACCATTTTTTCAGAAATATATGTTTTATAAACTTACCAAAAGATGCAAGTTAAAGTTAATCTGTTTCATTCACAATGGAGCACACAATCACTAGAACACTTAAAATCAGATGAATTAATAGATTCATTGACATGTGGACTTTGTTTTTCTTGGTAAAGAAAAGCATTGAATAATGGCAGATTTAAAAGTTAAATTATGTATTTTTGCGTCCAAAAAGATGCACTCCCCAAGACAAAACTGTTAAAATAGAATGTTTTGTCTTCCAAAGATTAAGCTATAAACTAGGTTTAAAGCATCTAGTGCATAATTATAGTTTATGAGAAAGTGATGTAAATGTAAAAATTAAAGTTATCTGCCCTTTGCTTGGATGGTGATATCCACATTTGCTTTTTGATACGCTGTGATGTACTACCCAAGAAACAACTATAAGCAAAGCTTGAAAGGTCTAATGCATAAAGTTTGTGAGAAAGTGACCTAAACACAAATGTTGAAGGTAAAAAATATAAGTTATCTGCCCTTTGCTTGGAGGGTCAAGGTCACATCCACATTTGCTTTGTCAGTCACGTTGCAATGTACCACTCAAGATACAACTATAAGCAAAGTTTGAAAGGTCTTAGTGCATACAGTTTGTGAAAAAGTGACCTAAATGCAAAAGTTGAAGGTAAAAATTATAAGGTTATCTGCCTTTTGCTTGGAGGGTCAAGGTCATTTCCACATTTGCTTTGTCACGTTGCGATGTACCACCCAAGATACAACTATAAGCAACTTTTGAAAAGTGTAGTGCATATAGTTTGTGAGAAAGTAACCTAAACTCAAATGTTGAAGTACAAATTCTGAAGTTATCTGCCCCTTGCTTGGAGGGTCAAGGTCACATCCACATTTGCTTTCTCACGTTGCAATGTACCACTCAAGATACAACTATAAGCACAGTTTGAAAGGTGTAGTGCATACAGTTTGTGAAAAAGTGACCTAAACGTAAAAGTTAAAGGTAAAAATTATAAGGCTATCTGCCCTTTGCATGGAGGGTCAAGGTCACATCCACATTTGCTTTGTCCAGTTGTAATGTACCACCCAAGATACAACTATAAGCAACGTTTAAAAGGTGTAGTGCATATAGTTTGTGAGAATTTGAACTCAACGCAAAAGTTGAAGGTAAAAATTATTAAGTTATCTGCCCTTTGCTTGGAGGGTCAAGGTCACTTCCACATTTGCTTTGTCACGTTGCAATGTACTACCCAAGATACAACTATAAGTATAGTTTGAAAGGTCTAGTGCACACAGTTTGTGAAAACTTGACCTAAATGCAAAAGTTGAATGTAAAAATTATTAAGTTATCTGCCCTTTGCTTGGAAGGTCAAGGTCATTTCCACATTTGCTTTGTCACGTTGCGATGTACCACCCAAGATACAACTATAAGTATAGTTTGAAAGGTCTAGTGCATACAGTTTGTGAGAAAATGACCTAAACGCAAAACTTGAATGTTGACTTCGCAGGCGCCAGCGCTGGAAAAGCAACACATATGTCTCATTTTTTCTTCGAAAAGGCGAGACAAAAACGTTACACCCCCGAGGGCTTTTATTATGGATTATACGGTATTGACTAGTCTGACAATATCCAATAATCAAAGTGCACTCCCTAATCAGGGCTTTTTTACGGAAAAAGGGGAAGATAAACGCAATTTTCGAGTTAAAGGGGAAAAAATAATGCGATTTCGAGATATAAGGGGAACAGTGTATTCGGCAGAAATTGAAGATTTAGGTGTGCAACTATGCAAAAGAGGTACATTTTAGATAAACTGTCTTCTATAAATGTATCCCAAAACATAACAATGTTGAGAAAGTTAGAGGGGTAAATAAAATAATGCTAAGCAAAAAACTATTTTTATTTTGGGGAGGGGAGTGGGGGGGATTTTCTCAGCCAAAGAAACAAAAGTCCTGCTAAATCTCCTATGACTAGTCTGACAATATACAATGATCAAAGATATTAGACCTCAAAGGCAATTTGAGATCATACTTAGTATGAATTGGAACAAAATATCTGGCAAAGATGAACACTGCCCTAATCTAGATGAAACATTGCCGAAATATGATTGCCATAATCTGACATTTATTTGTTTCAATGAAGCTATTTTCAGCATTTGAGTTTCCAAATTTAGAACAGAGATAATAATGTATTTAAATCAATAAGAATTACAATTATTTCACCTGACAAAATCCCAATCCTCTAAGACATATTATGTAATTGATCCAAAGTTCAGATTTGTTCAAATTGAAAAGGCAATGCACCAAATAGTCTGGATTAAATGTAAGACAAAGTTTTTAATAGAACTAGCTAACAGACAGCATGTAGAAATGTTGTACTTAAGGGGACACGTGGCAATCTTGAGCTCTGTTTACACATTTTCATGCATTAAAACAAACAAAATGTCTACAAAAATATGAAAATATTTGGGATTTTTTACTAATGGCGGCCAACTAAAAATATGAAAATATTTGGGATTTTTTACTAATGGCGGCCAACTGCAATGTATTGATGCATCCACATTGGAAGAAAAGAATGGAACGAGTGCTGTTTTATGGCAAGTCAACACAAACCGGTCATATTGTATGCAAAAACAGATGAAAATGAACAATGAAACTGAATGATTAAAAAGTACTAGAACAAATTTGATGGCGTGCCATCGCAAATACCCACATTTTCTTCACACAGGTCAATTCCCTTTAACCCTTATCCATTTTACATGTGTTTTGATCATTCTTTGATACTCAGATCAGAAAAAGTTCTATTTATGCTTTTCTGTATACACAAAACAAGAGGTCAATGACCTTGAAGCTCTACTGATTGATTTTGATTTCAGGAAGTAGTCGCTACAGACTTGTTTTTTGAAAAATTATTTTTAGCCGTGGCGGCCATCTTGAATTTCCGGCCGACCTGAAATTTTGCTAGGATCAATTAGACATCAAGAGCAACATTCCTGTGAAGTTTCATGAAAATCCGTCAAGTAGTTTCAGAGGAGTAGTCGCTACAAGTTTTCATTATATAACTCTATGTAAACAAAGATGGCCACTGGCAGCCATGTTTAACGTCGAATCAAAATAATGTTTGACTCTGATAACCATCATGTCATGCTGATCATTTTACAAAAAGTCCCATATCAATATCACTTATAGTTTTCAAGATGTAGTCGCTACAAACTTCTTTTTTTAAAAATCTATTTTTAGCTGTGGCGGCCATCTTGAATTTCTGGCCGATCTGAAATTTTGCTAGGATCAATTAGACATTAAGAGCAACATTCCTGTAAAGTGTCATGAAAATCCGCCAAGTAGTTTCAAAGGAGTAGTCGCTACAAGTTTTTACTATATAACTCTATGTAAACAAAGATGGCCGCTGGCAGCAATGTTTAACGTTGAATCAAAACAATTTTTGACAAGGACCAACATCATGTCATGCTGATCATTTTAGAAAAAGTCCCATATCAATATCACTTATAGTTTTCAAGAAGAAGTCGCTACAAACTTGTATTTTGAAAATTTATTTTTAGTCGTGGCGGCCATCTTGAATTTCCGGCCGACCTGAAATTTTGCTAGGATCAATTAGACATCAAAAGCAACATTCCTGTGAAGTTTCATGAAAATCCGTCAAGTAGTTTCAGAGGAGTAGTCGCTACAAGTTTTCATTATATAATTCTATGTAAACAAAGATGGCCGCTGGCAGCCATGTTTAACGTTGAATCAAAACGATTTTTGACAAGGACCAACATCATGTCATGCTGATCATTTTAGAAAATGTCCCATATCAATATCACTTATAGTTTTCAAGAAGTAGTCGCTACAAACTTGTTTTTTAAAAACCTATTTTTAGATTTGGCAGCCATCTTGGATTTCACATCAACATGAATTTTTGCTAGGATCAACTAGAATTCATGGGCAACATTTCTGTAAAGTTTCATGAAATTCCATATAGTAGTTTCAGAGGAGTTGTCGCTACAAACAAAAGTTTACGGACAGACAGACGGATGACGGACGCCGCACCACGGCATAAGCTCTGCTGATCTCTGATCAGTAGAGCTAAAAATAAATGTTTAGGGTATTTGAGTATTTAAACTTTTGACCCCTATCCCAGGGTCCCATGGTGAACCTGGAGCATATTATACTGATATTCTCAAAATAATTACATTTTATTGAGAAAGAAAAATAGATATTTGACCGAATTTACCTCTCTCCCTCTCACCCATCCCCCCACTTCCACGCAGCCCCACTCCCATCACCTCTAAGGTGGAAACACTGAAATTGTTTGATATGCTTTGTATTTGCAGAGTAGTATACTTGTATATTTGCCAAGTTAAAAATTAAATAAATATAAAAATGACACTGCAATTGAATTGTGTGCATATTGGACCTTATGATGCCCCTAACACCCTCCCCACACTCCTCCCAACTCCACCAACCCCACAACTACACCACCACAACACACACATACAGGAGAAAAACATAACATGTTATTATAATAACTGTAATCTGTTCATCAAAATGTTTGTTTGAGACATAATTAAAAAATAATTGACCACTTGTTACCCTCCCCCACCACCCACCCCTTCCAACCCAAGGGAAGACGTCCCGAGTTTTAAATAATAAATGACATGCTGTGTATATCTTTCATAGACATTATTATACCAATAACTGTGCAAAATGACACTGTTATTAAATTATTAGTATATTTGATGCCCCTTTCCCCAGGCCCCACCGATGACATAGGATAATATACAGTATAATCCCATCATCAGAACGTTTTATTTGAGACATAATTACAAAAAAAAAAATCCAACCCGCCCCACCCACCCTGGGTCCCCAAAAGAATCCACCCCACCCCACCCACCCTGGGCCCCCAGGCAGACGTCCGAGTTCGAAATAAAAAAATTCAGGCAGACGTCCCGAGTTCGAAATAATAAAATTGTTTGACATGTTGTTTATCTTTCATAGACCATTACATATACCAAGTTATGTCCGAAAATATGGAAAAATGACAGTGTAATTGTATTTTTAGTGTATTTGACCTTTTGACACCCTTTGAGGGCCCCTGGGTGCGGAGCCAAAAATAATTTGCTCCTGCACGTCATCATTATATGGTGAAGTCATACCCTAAGTTTGGTTGAATTCTGTTCAGCGGTTTAGGAGGAGATATGGTAACGAACGGACGGACGGACAAACGGAGGCGATTTTAATATACACTGTTTTTTTCAAATACGGGGGTATAATAAGGGATGATATGGTAAAACAAATTAAATATGTATATGAAAATCAACAAATGCCAGTCAATGGACGTGCAAACAAGTAAATGCAAGTATGAATATATAATGAATTATACATGAATTATACATGAATTATACCGTCTGATTTCTTTCAAGTAATCTTTGTTTTGTTTGTTCTAAATCGAGACTGAAATCAATTGTTTCAAACTACTAACTTGAGTCTAAAGTCTACAAAATCTAACAATATATGTCAAAGGAAAAGAAGGTAAAGCCTACATAGAAAGATGATATGTTGCCATAGTTACATCGCTATCATAACTACAAAAATTAAATAAAATTCAATCTTATTTCAGATCAGCAATTTCAGTTTTTAGTTGGCACACTTTAGAAAATGATTATGTCTGTGTACATTCAGTGCCATACAAGGTGAGCTGCCTATGACTGTGAAAAGTAATGTTACTGTGATATAACAGGTACTGGTATATATAATTTAAATCGAGTAAATAATATAAAAGGCCTTGGTATATAGGTTTCAATTTTTCTTTTCTTTTTTCCTTTTGAATATTTTAATACATTAAAGGAAACTAACCCGCCAAATAACAGCAAAATTACACGACAATTGAAATGAACTGGATTTTATAGTCGCACTAACAGCTAAGGTCATATGGCGACTTTCCAGCTTATACTGGTGGAGGAAGACCCCAGGTGCCCCTCCGGGCAATTTTCGTGCACGGGCAGGCACCTGGGTAGAACCACCGACGTTCCGCAAGCCAGCTGGATAGCTTCCTCACATAAAGATTCCTAGGCCCCTGAGGGATCGAACCTACAGTGGTGAGGGGCAAATTACATGACAAAACTGTTTATCAAAACTCTATCCAGGTGAACAAATCATATAATAATGTATATGTGTCGATTAAATATTTAGGTTTATTTCACGGGTTCTTAACATATCCGTGATTGAATATGTGTAAAATGAATTATGAGTTGATAAGCTCCAGCCTTGGGTGTTTAGCCGGGCAGGTTAAAAACGTTTATATTGTGTCTATATAGTTTGGATTCTCAAAATAGGCAAGTTATATATATATATATATATATACCTTGGCGTCAGTAGGTTTAGAGACTGTGTACATTGCTGTAACATTTGGCTGTGGTTGGCAGGATAGAGACTTTAAACTAAAATCGGATGCAATTGTCGCATAATTTACTGTCACAAAGAGTAAGAGCATTGAACCTTTCTATAAGTGGATGTTTCCATGCTTTTTGCAGACGAAAAGAGTGAGATTTTTATGTAAAACAATTCTAACGCACTTCAGGAATGTCCTGCTTTACGATTGGCCGAATCATTCAAATTGCAACGTAAAAATATGTTGAATGTTGTTTAACGGCTCACCAACACAATATAGGTTATTTAGAGCCGCCCCAGAGAGAGGGGAAGGATACATAGGAATCCGGGAACCGTGCCCTACTCTTATTATCGAATAGATTTCTATGGTTCTTTAACGTGCTCGGAGGATAGACCGATACACGGGATCGCCCGGTTTACGTCACCATCCGACGGACAAGGCTAAAGGAAAGTGTCTTTCCCAAGAACACCGACGAAACTCAGTGGCGCCACGGAGGATTGAACCCGGGGCCTCCGGTTACAAATCCGATTCTGATTGGATGACAGATATAATGTTACCTTTCATTGAATGACGTCATAGTAACATGTAAACAAACTGACGTCAAATAAATCAAGATGGCAGCCCACATGGAATGACGTTGGACCGTTGATCTGGACCATTTGAACAGTTTTAGATGCTTTCCCTGGTTCCCGTGCATTAGAAAAGCGTTACTTTGTTTGTACTTTGGGAATTTTGTGATAGTAGGTCAACTGTTTAATGGTCTTAAACATTGTTTAACGGCCCTGCTATTGCTTTGCCATTAAACAACATCTGCGCTCATTAAACAGTTTATATTATAAGTACAGTATGTGTTTAACGCTATATTTAGGATAGTGAGATTTATGTCAGTGGGACTTGTTGACTGATGAGAAACTGTGAATTTATTGACAGGTATTCAATCTTGAATGTATTCAATCTTGAATCTTAGGAAAAATACAAGTAGAAATTTAACCAATCCATGAATTTATAACAGCAAAAACTTTCAAATAAACAAGGAAACAAACAAATATCTAAATGAGTAAAACAAACAGCAGGCAGTCTGGACTGCAAGTGTTACCTAAAGGTTCTTTTAAAGCTTGCAGTCATTAGGCTTTTTGAGCGGTTTAGAGGTCCGACTTAAAATAGACAAATAATGATATTTTCTGTCCAAGGGATCTAAACATAATGAATGAGCCTATACGCGACACTTATTTACAAGAAAAATCCTTTTGCTCGGTTATATTTACTATCCTAGGTTACCCACCAGGGTTATAAATTTGAGAATTTATGGCTGATTCCATTATGGCTGATTCCATTATCCTTTATGGCTGATTCCATTATCCTTTATCGCTGATTCCATTATGGCTATTTCCATTATCCTGATTCCATTGTATGGCTGATTCCATTCAATCTCTTTGGTGAATTCAAATGTTCGACTTGAACAACACTAACACCATATTTTGATTAATGTCATATTTTCATCATAATAAATGTTTTGATTCTTCTAAAAAATGCCTGATGTACCCCACACCCCACCCCAATATGCTCAAAGCAGGTCAGCAGGAACTATCACTGAAGGTTAAGACTACCCCGGCTTAAATTCTAAGTCAAACAAAGGGCCATAATTCTGTAATAAACTAGGCAATAAACAACGGGTGATTTAGAGGGACATAAGGTTATCAGTTGCTATGTGTATATGAAGTCTGGGAATAACCCATTCAAAAATGTTTAAGAAATACAAGTAATAAGAATGTGTTACACATGGGACAAAAATGTAATGCAAGACGGGACGTTACGGACAACATGCTTCCTATAATATTTTTTATAATCTTCTGTACATTTTTGTCAAGATATTTTCATTTTACAAACTGGATGTGCCACCGTTTTTGTGATGATTTTCAAGTAAATTTTATTATGTATAGCTATCTTTGTGTCCGGAATAAAGGCGTAAAACCAAAAGCGCTTGGTACTAAAAGAATGTCTCAGTTTGAAGTTTCTTGCATTATCTTGTGTCTTTAATTAAAGGTCCCCTCCCCTCTCACCCCTCTGTCCTCCCCTCTCACCCCTCTGTCCTCCCCTCTCACCCCTCTGTCCTACCTCTTCTTGTTTGTTTGTTTTTCTGCAAAATTTGTACTCCCCTATTCTCAAATCCTGGACCACCTCCTACTTATTTGTTGGTTGAATGGTTGAATACTTTGTACAATGTATAAGGCAATACCCTTTTTTTTAAAATTTGATTTCCATGTAAAATTCTTATTTTAAATTGATCTTGAGTTCTAAATATTTTAGGTAATGAAATCTAACTGACATCGCCTTCCATCAGTCCTTAATGTTATATAATAAACCTTTTAACTACTATTATAGAATTTCCTTAGCACTGAAAGAAGCAAACATTTTTTAATTTGTCTAATTTTATTATTTATAGTCTAATTTATAGACTGATACCAGTCTATACCAGGCATGGTCTGAACTCATTTGTCAAAATGTAGACATTTGTCAAAATTAGATGTATTTTGCATTTTACTATAACTCAAAGCCATGACAAGAGAACAATGTTTCAGCAAAAATTCCAAAAGAAAAAGAAAGAAAGTAGCTTCTAATGAGGACAATTCTCAAAGCCTCAAAGAAAATGTCATGGATTAGCAAGTTTAGCTGAATCTACACTCAACAAACACTATCTTCTAGGAGATGGCCCTGCTTGCACTGACTGTATCTCCGCAATCAATCATGGAGGTTGGTGCGCCATTACACTTGGTACTGCCTGCACTTGTTCTATATAATCTCTCCATCACAAATAATGGGCCCAACTGAATGTTCTCAGTTCAGTTCAATTAGAGAGAGAATGGGAACTGGGAGAAAGTAATGATTTTGCACTAAGATACTAAGCTAAAAAAAAGAAGAAGTATTTTAAAACATGACGGAACGCATTATTGGCACTATTCTGGGTGAAATAATAAAAATTTAAGTGCAACACACAACAAAAATGTATTATTCAGCAAAAGACAATTTCATCTATCATTGTATCAACTGTAATATATCAGCATGTGAGTTGACATACTGGTAGGTTTAATGGCGCACAAACACAGAATGGTTACATGGCGCCAATAGGAATGTACATTCCAAGCTCATCCTTCATTTATAACAAGATTTAAACATGCAGAATGAACCTCATGCAGAACTCCATTCTCTACTGCAGCCACGATCATTGTTTTCTGCACCTGATAGGGGAATGAAGGTTTTTTAAGACCTTTAATGAGTAGCGGATACGGGAATGAAGGTTTTTTAAGACCTTTAATGAGTAGCGGCGTTGCCATGGCAGGGATGGTAAAAACACTGCATGAATCTGAAACCTTCTCCCGTCCACCACATTATTATGGCAATAGTTAACAAATCTGATATTTGTACCTGGCGACTCAACAATTCTGAAGCATGTACATCATGGTTACCATGGATGTATATGGTAAACTTTATGGAACTATGTTTAGTATCTCTGGTGAAGACCAAAATAGTGAGTAGGTATTAATTGTGCCATAAACTAAAGTTCATGAAAGAGAAGAGTTCATCAATTATTCAGTGCCAGAAAAGATGACACCACATAAATCACACATTGTACCAGTGCTTGAAGGTGAAAACTGTCATGAGAAATAATATAGAGGTCACAGTCTACAGATTGTCTCTTACAAGTAGCAACATACAATGGATGCATTGTATCAAGCTTTATCTTATATTATTTTCCAGCCGCCGCCCAAGTGAGGGAGGAAGCATAGGAATCAGCAAACCATGCCCTACTTTAACTATGGAATAGCCCAGTTCACCGGTACTTCGGAAATCTCCGTACAATGTTCGGGACATTGGCGCAGTCACATGACTTCAAGAACTAATCAGATGCTGGTAGTCAAAGAAGTATCAACAATCACAAATTAACCAGTTTCAGTGTTTATCCCATTTCATTCGGGATACCGATCCATCAGTACCTACCCTTTCTATTCGGGATACCGATTCATCAGTGTGCTCCATAGAAACGTGTGAAAAACGTCATTCGAATATGTGCCCGGAAATAACAAATTCAATAACGCATGCGCACTGATTTCTGTTTACTTCCGCGTTTTTCAAAGTAGAAAATTCTTTCAAAAAAGTGATTTTGAGCTTGTTTTTTGAGATATTTTCGGGGAATTTTTCAAAATGGCGGACATTGAAGATGTATCGAGTGAAGATAGTGACACTGATGTCTGAAATACCTCCGATTTTAGTTCTTAAGACTTCGAAAATGAAAGTTTTGACGACGAGAACGTACTGAATGTACGCGGGAAGACCTGCTGTTGGTTGGCGACCGGGAGTCCGCGACTTCAGGGGTTTTCGCCTCGGATTCGGAATCGGACTCATATTTCGAAGGGTTTCATGTCGACTGGATTACGGACAACTTTACTCCAAGAGATCTTGACCCATTTACTGGAGTTGGGGGTGCTACAGTACAGCATCCACAGGAATACCAGCCCCATAATTTTTGTGATTTTATTTGGGGTGATGAGCTGTGAAAACACATGGTTACAGAAACCAACCAGTATGCAGACCGGCAACGAACATGGAATCCCGCTCCTCCCTTTGCCCCAAAATAGTTGTAACTTTTGAACTACTCAATGGATTTTGATGATTTTTTTGGTGAGTGATAAAGTGCTTAAAATTATCGGCAATATATACACACTGGAATAATAGAGAAAAAATGGATATTTACCACAGAAAACATACCTTGAAGTCCAGGTATGACTGTTTTATGTCCCGATTTGCACGCTTCCCCAATGTTTATAATTAAAAAGAAACTTTTTTTACATGATTTCTGCCTTTTTATTTATATCAATGTGTAGGTATTTCAAATATCTACACAAATATATATATAGTTTTTATTATGTTTATGTAAATACTTACTTGGTAAACTACTAAAATGTAACTATACCGATTTGAAATTGTTGCTGTAGCATAATTCTAAAAATGTTCAGATATTCAGGAGTTATTATCTGATAGAGTTCAAGAATGAAATGGGTTATATAGTCAGTTAAATTATGCATATTCGTTAAGGCAAGTAAGCTAACCCCACGGCTCTTCAAATCCTTAAGAGTTCTTATAAATTACATGAATAGTTCTAAATTGGCAGATGGAGGACTCTGACTTTCCATAATTTGTTGTACTTTTCATTTTTTGCACGCTTTCAGTAACACCAAAACAACATCCCTTGCCAATTCTCAGAAATGCAGCAACCTCAGTTCTAACATATAATTAGTGAAGACTGTTTTGGACTAGTTTAGCACCATTTCCATGCTCTGCCCAACCTTTATACTTTGCCCATCTCTTCTGAGATCACACAATTGTTTTCTTATTTCAGTTCTTTTTGATTATCACCATTGTGGAGATATTAAGTATGCAAAGTTTCCACCCATTAGCCAAACAGATTATTTGCACAGTCAATGTTTAAAAATAAAAGGTATTTTCTAAAAGGAGTGTGTGTGTGCATGTGTGCGTGTGTGTGTATGCGCGTGTATGCATGCGTTCATGTGTGTGAGCTTTCAATCACAAGATGTTTAAAGTTGAAGGTGTTGACAGTTTGAGAGGTTTCTCGAAATAAGATGCATTGTCTTGTGGCATCACCTATTAAACGCATTTTCCTAACACATCGTGTCAGCACCTACTCAAACTTCTGAAGTAATCAAGGACAATTAAGGAATTGACATTTTTCTGCGAACATGTATTGTTACATGTTTGTTTAATAATCACCATAGTCATCGTTGTTTGCGGTCAGATTAGCAAAAACCAAACACTTCACACATTTTCCCAGTCAATTAAACCCTTTATGAATAATCAAGATTCTTCGTTGTCAAAATTCAGAATCGACTTTAACAAATAAATATGTGCGGTAAATCAATACCCGGAAGTCGTCGTTAGGAAGAAAACATAATATTCTATTCTATTCTATTCATGGGGCGCCATAGTCTCTGTCACCCAGACGTACGCAATCTCCGTTCGCTCAGAAAAGGTGGGCATGCGGCTGGGTGATAGAGACTAGGGGCGCCATTCACGGTAAACCCGTCTACGTAAAACGGAAACAACAGCCTCGTTATCATTTCACTTTGCCGATTGATGTAAACAATGATATTTTTCAACATTTCAATGGTATTTTCTCAACAATAATCAACACATAAAACATGGTAAAGTTTGATTTTATTATTTTTATTGATAATAAGCATATAGCATGCAACGTATTTTATTGAAACAATAGAAACAAGCCAACTTTTGTTCGATTCAATCTCTCTAGTAAACGGCCGGTCTTGCGACTTTTTGAAACCCATAAAACTCGTCTTGGCTGAAAAAAAAAAGAAGAGTAAAACATTACTTGTTGCTTAAACCGCGCACCCCAACTTCAGCCACAGAATCTGGGGTAAAAAAGTGCGCGTTATATGCCGAGGAATAGGGTAAAACAACAAAGAAATATGAAAAAAAAAAAAAAAAAAGTTAATAAATGACTAAAACAACACAGAAATATGTATTTTCAAGTGGGGGTTGGGTGGGGGAGCGGGGGTGAGAGGCGGGAGTGGGTTGCGGGGGTGGGGGGATGGGGGTTGCAACATATATGTGTAAGAATTGACAAAAGCAACACAGAAATATGTAAAAAAAAAAAAGTTTCAAGTGGGTGTGGGGTGTGGGGGAGAGCGGGGGGAGAGGCGGGAGTGGGGTGGGGGTGGGGGGAGGGGGCAACATATATGTGTAAGAATTGACTAAAACAACAAAGAAATATGAAAAGAAAAGAAAAAAGTGTGGGGCGGGGTGGGTGATGGGGTGAGACGGGGGGTGGGGGGTGGGTTGAGAGGCAGGAGCAAGGGGGGGGGGAAACATATATGTGTAAAAATTGACTAAAACAACAAAGAAATATGTAAAAAAAAAAAAGGTTTCAAGTCTGGGGCGGGGTGAGGGTGATGGGGTGAGAGGTTGGGGTGCGTTGGGGCGGGGTGGGGTGGGGGGTGATGGGGTGAGAGGCGGGGGGGTGGGGTGGTGGGGGCGGGGAGGGTTGCAACATATATGTGTAAGAATTGACAAAAAGCTCACAGAAATATGTAAAAAAAAAAAAAGTTCAAGTCTGGGGCGGGGTGGGGGGGGGGGTTGATGGGGTGAGAGGCGGGAGGGGTGGGGTGGTGGGGCGGGGAGGGTTGCAACATATATGTGTAAGAATTGACTAAAACAACACAGAAATATGTAAAAAATAAATAAAAATAAATAAATAAAAGGTGTGGAGGGGATTGGGGGGCGGTGGTAGAGGGGGGGGGGGAGTGGAGGAGGGAGCCCATGACCCAATATGGGTGAAGTAATAAGATGCGTAATGCTATAACAAATCCCAAACCAAAATTATAGATATATACATGCTTACATGCAAACCTAGATCTGCATTTATTGCACATTTTATGGGCCATCACAATTTGGGTTCCATGGGAGCCCAGAATTTGCAGAAGACAAAATTACTTATCCAACCCTTTACAACATACTATAAGGAAACTAATTCCAAAATTTAGTTCAGATAGAACAAAAAATGTAAGAGATATAGACCTGTAAACACAGCTTACACGCAAAATTTGATGTGAAACAGACATATTTTCAGAATTTGGGATCCATGGGAGCCCAGTGGTTACAGGAACCAAAATTACTTAAGCAGCCCTTACGATAATGCTATAAGGAAGCTAATGGCCAAATTTGGTTGTGCTAGGGTAAGAATTGTAAGAGATATAGACTTGTAAACACAGCTTACACGCACAATTTGATGTGAAATGGGGCACATCTTATGGGCTATCATAATTTGCGTTCCATGGGAGTCCGTGGGTTACAGAAAGCAAAATTGCTTATGCAGCCCTTAAGATAATGCTACAAGGAAGCCCATGACCAAATTTGGTTGTGGTAGGATAAGAAATGTAAGAGATATAGACTTGTAAACACAGCTTACACGCAAACCTTGATGTGGGACGCCGACGCCGACCCCGGGGTGATTACATAAGCTCTCTTATTCTTCGAATAGTCGAGCTAAAAAGTAGATTAAGGTTGTTCTGAATGATTTACTTTTGGTTGGAATGACTAGTACTCATCTAGATGTATCTGTGTACAACATGGCACTCAATGAGCTGTTACCTGGAGGAGTTCCCTAAGGCCAGACTTTTTTAATTTTTAGGTTTATCGACCCGCCGACCCAAATTATTGCCGAAATAATAAATAAAAAATGACAACATGATATTGGCAATGGAATGATAAAAACTTTGGTACCAAACATGGCATATTCATTTAAGAATTTGTCAATTTATTTCTAAAAAACTTTATACAATTAAATCTAAACAAAACTCAGTGTCCACTTTTTTTTTGCAACTAAGTATATAATAGGCTATAGGGCAGTATCAAAAACCTGACCTTCAATCTGACACTATGACCTTGATTGTGACCTTTAACTTTATAATTTTGTGGTGATGTGGCAACAGTCATAATGTGAATATATATCGATCCATTTTTATGAAGAAATGTAAAAGCTTTTGAGAATGCGACCACTGGTACCATATGACCATATGTGACCTTGACCTTTATATATTGGTGTCGTCATGAACTATTGACTTGATGTGTATATATCAAAAGCTTGAAGAAATACGAATAAATGAAAAGTTATACCAAATACGCAATGCAAAGCTTTGTGACCAAAAATGACCTTTGACCCTAAAATTTGACCTTGACTGTACCATTACATATTTGTAGTTTCATATAACTATTGTCATCAAATGTATATAATATCGAAAACTTGATGAAGAAATATAAAGAAATGAAAAAGCTATATTCCATAGGAGATGAACAAACTGTATGCAGTGCATGCACACACTGTGCTCGCATCCGGTGTTTCTTAATAAATGTTCCACTGCATTAACTGACAGTGGTGGTTTCTCTTTTACTGTTTGTTCTCATTAGAATTTTTGCTGATACTATTATACCGACGGGAAAATAATGTAAATACAAGAATTAATTTGTATGTTTTCGCTGTTTATTTGGGTTTGCCTGTAGTAAATGGAACAATCCACGAAGCGTATTTTTGTCGGCGTTTCTGCGGTTTTGAAGGCCAGTAGTGAATGCAAAGTTACCATAGGGCACTAACGTGATTCATGGATTACGCCATTCACTACCGACGTTTAAAACCGCACAAACGATGAAACAAATGAGAAACAATTCTTTAATAATGAGCACTCCAGTGTAAAAGAAAGAAAAAATCAACTAACCTTCAATAGTAGAGGCTCATCCATTTTGATTTTAGGGTTAACTGATAAATTCAATTGTTCTAGGCGATAAGCGCAGGCGCTGCACGATCTTTCAGTTTTTCAAAACACCACAGGGTTTTGTATTTAAAGTCAGATATTGAAATAAAAGATAGTACAATTTGAGTTTTCAGTACTGCTATAGACATTTGTAGCATGGTCACTGAAAATTCTCTTTGTAAAAGCACAGGTGTAAATCGTTAAATTGAAAATAAGACCTGTCAGAATAACAGTTAGAATATGGCAGGGAGCTGAAATGGACATGCTACAAAACAAATAGAGTATGGTTTCATTGAGTTGGTTAATTTAAACAATGGGCTAAGCCCATCTCGATGTTTAAATTAACCAACTCAATGAAACCATACTCTATCTATAACTTATTGGTGCAATATAATCAACAGCTAGGAATATGTAAAGCAATTTAATTGCACTTTTCAAATGTATATAACAGAATGCCGCGACTTAAACAAAACACAAAACAAGAGGTCAATGACCTTGAAGCTCTACTGATAGGTTTTTGATAGCTAGATCAGCATTCCTGTGAAGTTTCATGAAAATCCATCGAGTAGTTTCAGAGGAGTAGTCGCTACAATTTTTCATTATATAACTCTATGTAAAACAAAGATGGCCACTGGCAGCCATGTTTAACGTCAAATCAAAATAATTTTTGACAAGGATCAACATCATGTCATACTGATCATTTTAGAAAAAGTCCCATATCAATATCACTTATAGTTTTCAAGAAGTAGTCGCTACAAACCTGTATTTTGAAAATCTATTTTTTGCCATGGCGGCCATCTTGAATTTCCGGCTGACTTGAAATTTTGCTAGGATCAATAAGACACCAAGAGCAACATTCCTATAAAGTTTCATAAAAATCCGTCGAGTAGTTACAGAGGAGTAGTCGCTACAAGTTTTTACTAGCTAACTCTATGTAAACAAAGATGGCCGCTGACAGCCATGTTTAACATAGAATCAAAATGATTTTCGACAAGGACCAACATCATGTCATGCTGATCATTTTAGAAAAAGTCCCATATCAATATCACTTATAGTTTTCAAGAAGTAGTTGCTACAAACTTGTTTTTTGAAAATCTATTTTTAGCTGTGGCGGCCATCTTGAATTTCCGGCCGACCTGAAGTTTTGCTAGGATCAATTAGACATCAAGAGCAACATTTGTGTGAAGTTTCATGAAAATCCGTCAAGTAGTTTCAGAGAAGTAGTCGCTACAATTTTTCATTATATAACTCTATGTAAATAAAAATGGCCACTGTCAGTCATGTTTAACGTCGAATCAAAATAATTTTCGACAAGGATCAACATCATGTCATACTGAACATTTTAGGAAAAGACACATATCAATGTCACTTATTGTTGTCAAGAAGTAGTCGCTACGAACTTGTTTTTTAAAAAAATATTTTTAGCCGTGTCGGCCATCTTGAATTTCCAGCCGACCTGAAATTTTGCTAAGATAAATTAGACATCAAGAGCAACATTCCTGTGAAGTTTCATGAAAATACGTCGAGTAGTTTCAGAGAAGCAGTCGCTACAATTTTTCATTATATAACTCTATGTAAAACAAAGATGGCCGCTGGCAGCCATGTTTAACGTAAAATTTCAATAATTTTTGACAAGGATCAACATCATGTCATACTGATCATTTTAGAAAAAGTCCCATATCAATATCACTTATAGTTTTCAAGAAGTAGTCGCTACAAACCTGTATTTTGAAAATCTATTTTTTGCCATGGCGGCCATCTTGAATTTCCGGCTGACTTGAAATTTTGCTAGGATCAATAAGACATCAAGAGCAACATTCCTATAAAGTTTCATAAAAATCCGTTGAGTAGTTACAGAGGAGTAGTCGCTACAAGTTTTTACTAGCTAACTCTATGTAAACAAAGATGGCCGCTGACAGCCATGTTTAACATAGAATCAAAATGATTTTCGACAAGGACCAACATCATGTCATGCTGATCATTTTAGAAAAAGTCCCATATCAATATCACTTATAGTTTTCAAGAAGTAGTTGCTACAAACTTGTTTTTTGAAAATCTATTTTTAGCTGTGGCGGCCATCTTGAATTTCCGGCCGACCTGAAGTTTTGCTAGGATCAATTAGACATCAAGAGCAACATTTGTGTGAAGTTTCATGAAAATCCGTCAAGTAGTTTCAGAGAAGTAGTCGCTACAATTTTTCATTATATAACTCTATGTAAATAAAAATGGCCACTGGCAGTCATGTTTAACGTCGAATCAAAATAATTTTCGACAAGGATCAACATCATGTCATACTGAACATTTTAGGAAAAGACACATATCAATATCACTTATAGTTGTCAAGAAGTAGTCGCTACGAACTTGTTTTTTGAAAAAATATTTTTAGCCGTGTCGGCCATCTTGAATTTCCAGCCGACCTGAAATTTTGCTAAGATAAATTAGACATCAAGAGAAACATTCCTGTGAAGTTTCATGAAAATACGTCAAGTAGTTTCAGAGAAGCAGTCGCTACAAATTTTCATTATATAATTCTATGTAAACAAAGATGGCTGCTGGCAGCCATGTTTAACGTCGCATCAAAATAATTTTTGACAAGGATCAACATTATTCCATACTGATCATTTTAGAAAAAGTCCCATATCAATATCACTTATAGTTTTCAAGAAGTACTCGCTACAAACTTGTTTTTTGAAATCTATTTTTAGCTGTGCTGGCCATCTTGAATTTCCGACCAACCTGAAATGTTGCTAGGATCATTTAGACATCAAGAGCAACATTCCTGTGAAGTTTCATGGAAATCCGTCGAGTAGTTTCAGAGGAGTAGTTGCTACAATTTTTACTAAATAACTCTATGTAAACAAAGATGGCCACTGGCAGCCATGTTTAACGTCGAATCAAAACGATTTTTGACAAGGACCAACATCATGTCATGCTGATCATTTTAGAAAAAGTCCCACATCAATATCACTTAGAGTTTTCAAGAAGTAGTCGCTACAAACTTGTTTTTTAAAAATCTATTTTAATCTTGGATTTCACATCAACATGAATTTTTGCTAGGATCAACTAGACTTCATGGGCAACATTTCTGTAAAGTTTCATGAAAATCCATTCAGTAGTTTCAGAGGAGTTGTCGCTACAAAAAAATGTTTACGTACGGACAGACGGACGACGGACACCGCACCACATCATAAGCTCTGCTGATCTCTGATCAGTAGAACTAAAAACAAGCAAAATTGCTGTTTGTCCCTCCTGGTGCATAACCTATGATAGCACACATTGTTGTGTAAATAAAGGTTAATTTTAGCTTAATTCATTATATTTAGAGCATCTAAAATAGGAAATATCAATATTTTTCCACACCACAAGAAACGCTTTAAGAATTGACACTTTCTCACTTGAGAATTCGAGCTCCCAGTGAGATTCAAACCCGCAGGAGTGAGAGGCGAGATTTTTTATTGGCTTTTTCCTACACAAACCCCTGTGAGACTACTAAAACCCAGTTTGTTATACGACTTTGAGATCAGCGCCCCAACACTTTCTCGTGCTTAGAATTTAGTCTGATGTCCTAGTCGTTATCGTAGTTAGTTGTACAGGTCTAATAAAAACCTTAACTAGAATCAACAAAGTAGGTCACAGTTAGTTAGTCACTGTGACCGGATTTTGATTTAAAACATAATACTCATCTAGGTGTACAGATTATTACGTGTATGAAGGTTATAAGGAGTAAAGTGTTATATGGGAACTGAAGCTAAGGACATTTTTCAACAAAATTAAAGAAGTGCGAACTGTTATGCTGACCTTTTACTGGTTGGAATGTTTAGTTCTCATCTTAATCCACACAAACTGTGATGCTGACCTTTTACTGGTTGCAATGTTTAGTACTCATCTTAATCCACACAAACTGTGATGCTGACCTTTTACTGGTTGGAATGTTTAGTACTTATCTAAATCTACAAACGTGCATGCTGACCTATATTACTGGTTGGAATGTTTAGTTCTCATCTAAATATACACAAACTGTGATGGTTCTCATCTAAATCTACACAAACTGTCATGCTGACCTATTACTGGTTGGAATGTTTAGTACTTATCTAAATCTACACAAACTGTGATGCTGACCTATTACTGGTTGGAATGTTTAGTACTTATCTAAATCTACACAAACTGTCATGCTGACCTATTACTGGTTGGAATGTTTAGTTCTCATCTAAATCTACACAAACTGTCATGCTGACCTATTACTGGTTGGAATGTTTAGTACTTATCTAAATCTACACAAACTGTGATGCTGACCCTTTACTGGTTGGAATGTTTAGTACTTATCTAAATCTACACAAACTGTCATGCTGACCTATTACTGGTTGGAATGTTTAGTACTTATCTAAATCTACACAAACTGTGATGCTGACCTTTTACTGGTTAGAATGTTTAGTTCTCATCTAAATATACACAAACTGTGATGGTTCTCATCTAAATCTACACAAACTGTCATGCTGACCTATTACTGATTGGAATCTTTAGTTCTCATCTAAATCTACACAAACTGTCATGCTGACCTATTACTGGTTGGAATCTTTAGTTCTCATCTAAATCTACACAAACTGTCATGCTGACCTATTACTGGTTGGAATGTTTAGTACTTATCTAAATCTACACAAACTGTCAGGCTGACCTATTACTGGTTGGAATGTTTAGTACTTATCTAAATCTACACAAACTGTCATGCTGACCTATTATTGATTGCAATGTTTAGTACTCATCTAAATCTACACAAACTGTCATGCTGACCTATTACTGGTTGCAATGTTTAGTACTCATCTAAATCTACACAAACTGTCATGCTGACCTATTACTGGTTGCAATGTTTAGTACTCATCTAAATCTACACAAACTGTCATGCTGACCTATTACTGGTTGGAATGTTTAGTACTTATCTAAATCTACAAACGTGCATGCTGACCTATATTACTGGTTGGAATGTTTAGTTCTCATCTAAATCTACACAAACTGTGATGGTTCTCATCTAAATCTACACAAACTGTCATGCTGACCTATTACTGGTTGGAATGTTTAGTACTTATCTAAATCTACACAAACTGTGATGCTGACCTATTACTGATTGGAATCTTTAGTTCTCATCTAAATCTACACAAACTGTCATGCTGACCTATTACTGGTTGGAATGTTTAGTACTTATCTAAATCTACACAAACTGTCATGCTGACCTATTACTGGTTGCAATGTTTAGTACTCATCTAAATCTACACAAACTGTCATGCTGACCTATTACTGGTTGCAATGTTTAGTACTCATCTAAATCTACACAAACTGTCATGCTGACCTATTACTGGTTGCAATGTTTAGTACTCATCTAAATCTACACAAACTGTCATGCTGACCTATTATTGGTTGCAATGTTTAGTACTTATCTAAATCTACACAAACTGGCATGCTGACCTATTATTGGTTGCAATGTTTAGTACTCATCTAAATCTACAGGTTTAGGAAGTTTGAAGAGTGTAGGGGCTTAGAAACAGGAAGTGGAAAACCTTAACAAAAATCAATGGTGTAAAAAGTAGGTCAAAAGGTCGGTCACTTTGATTTACTTTGGTCAGAACGCGTAGTTACCTAGATCTATCTGTGTATAAAGTTTAAAGAGTGTACAGCTATCGGTGACTTAGAAGCAGAGCAAAGGAAAAACCTTAACAAGAATTAATGAAGTAATAAAAAGTAGGTCAAGGTAGGTCTCAATGACCAACCTTTAGTTGGAATTTACAGAAGATGCATCTGTGTATTTGAAGTTTGAAAAGTGTTAGGGTCTCGCCTAATGTTAGGGTCTTGCCTAATGTTAGGGTCACGCCTAATGTTAGGGTCTCGCCTAATGTTAGGGTCTCGCCTAATGTTAGGATCACGCCTAATGTTAGGGTATCGCCTAATGTTAGGGTCTCGCCTAATGTTAGGGTCACGCCTAATGTTAGGGTATCGCCTAATGTTAGGGTCACGCCTAATGTTAGGGTCTCGCCTAATGTTAGGGTCTCGCCTAATGTAAGGGTCACGCCTAATGTTAGGGTCTCGCCTAATGTTAGGGTCTCGCCTAATGATCGGGTCACGCCTAATGTTAGGGTCTCGCCTAATGTTCGGGTCACGCCTAATGGAAAATATTAACCAGAGTGTGATGCAGGGATGCACATATGGACAGACAAGCATACCACGCCCCTTCCACCATTGTTATATGGACAGACAAGCGTACCACGCCCCTTCCACCACTGTTACATGGACAGACAAGCATACCCCTTCCACCATTTTTACATGGAGCACAAAAAGCGGCACAAATAATTAGCCATGCATCCTTATCAGATTGTGTCTATCAAATCAACAATTTGTTAAAATTACATTTTCATACTTTGCTCTTCTTGTTTTTTCTACACACAGCTGAATAACATAATAGAAACTAATATTATAAAAGCATTAATACCCAGCACAATTTGTTTTATATCATGCATGACCAGCTAGACATAAGAAATTTGCACTATATGTCAGAATATATTTTTTAACCTACATCTTTGTCTTGAAGGATGGTCCTAAAATGATGGAACTATTCCAGGGGAATAAATGGAATAAGTAACAAGAGGTCAATGACCTTAAAGGGCTCTACTGACAAGTTTGTTTGTATGGTGTTTTACACCAATTTCAACACATGTAAGCTTATGTAGGTCGTTTTTTTTGTGACGGAGGCAGACCACCCACTTTTCCTGGGTAGAACCTGTACTTTACACCTCCCAACAAGAAACATCTATCACTAGGTCGACACTTGTGAAGATGTTTCAAAACTTTTTTTTTCACAGTCATAGGGCACATAGAAAATATAGAGCAGAAAATAGCAGACAACATACCTTCACATTTCTTGCCTTCATGTCCTGTTCCCCAGATGTAGTCATTACCTGAAAAGAGAAAAAAAGTGTTGGTTAGAAATGCATCCTGTTTTAAATCTGCCAGTTTTAACTTGAAAACTTGTCTTTTAAAAAACCTATGGCGGCCATCTTGAATTTCCGGCCGACCTGAATTTTTTTTGTTAGGATCAACTAGACACCAAGAGCAACATTCCTGTGAAGTTTCATGAAAATTCATCAAGTAGTTTCAGAGAAGTAGTCGCTACAAGTTTTTACTATATAACTCCATGTAAACAAAGAGACCGCTAGCAGCCATGTTTAACGTCGAATCAAAACAATTTTCAACAAGGACCAACATCATATCATGCTTATCATTTTAGAAAAAGTCCCATATCAATATCACTTATAGTTTTCAAGAAGTAGTCGCTACAAACTTGTTTTTTAAAAATCTATTTTTAGCTTTGGTGGCCATCTTGGATTTCACATCAACATGAATTTTTGCTAGGATCTACTAGACTTCATGGGCAACATTTCTGTAAAGTTTCATGAAAATCCATCCAGTAGTTTCAGAGGATTAGTTGCTAGAAAAAGTTTACGGACAGACCCAAAAGTCCTGCTGGGTCAAATTGGGATCCCACACAAAAATCCCACTGGGACCAAGTGGGATCCTGCAAAGCCCCCCAGAATTGCAATGGGATCCCCAGATAATCCCACTGGAAATCCTGTAAAATTCCACTGGGACAAGTGGGATCCCAGCTTTTTAACTGTTTTTATTTAAGATCGACATGACCTGTTTTTACTTGAAATCTGCACTGGCCTGTTTTTATTAACTATCTTTTCATGTCATCATGACATAGAACATATTAATTAATACACACCATTGTTATAAAATAGTAACATTTATGTAAGTAATTAAGAGATATTGAAGATAGCCTAGTTATTTGTAATTACACACCGTTAACACAATCCCAAGTTCTGTCTTTCACACTGCAGATGTATGCTAATTGACAATAATATTCTGGTTTATATCAAATACAGTATAAATTGATGAAAACTTGGTGACTCAGCAGATTCCTGTTAAATCATCAATACAAGTTCATTACCGGTTCATAAGGCTTGCAGTTATACATACATATGATAATTAAACTGTACTTGGATCACACATCTTAGGCCATAATAAATTAATTGCTAGTTTCTCATCCAAATTTATTTCAAAATAGGGCGGGGTGAATTTTTTTTTTTTTTTTTTTTTATACAGACGGACAGACAGAAAGACAGTCAGATGGACAGACAATGCCACAACATAATACATTCCTATGGAAGTATAAAAATGCTGCCATGTGTAACATAGAACGACAGTCATATACGCAGAATTTGTAGCTTTCATGATGGATTGAAGAATAATCTAAATTCTCTTCTCAAAACAAAATCATTGTAATTATTGTTGTTTCCAAATAAAGTCTCAATCTGAAAAAAACAAGTTATAACACATGTGTGGTTCCTTTCTCATCACTTCATCACATCTTAGATCACATCACCTCATCACATCTTACATCACATCACCTCATCACATCTTACATCACATCTTACATCACATCACCTCATCACATCTTACATCACATCACCTCATCACATCTTACATCACATCACCTCATCACATCTTACATCACATCTTACATCACATCACCTCATCACATCTTAGATCACATCACCTCATCACATCTTACATCACATCACCTCATCACATCTTACATCACATCACCTCATCACATCTTACATCACATCTTACATCACATCACCTCATCACATCTTACATCACATCACCTCATCACATCTTACATCACATCTTACATCACATCACCTCATCACATCTTACATCAAATCACCTTATCAAATCTTACATCACATCACCTCATCACATCTTACATCACATCACCTCATCACATCTTACATCACATCACCTCATCACATCTTACATCACATCACCTAATCACATCTTACATCACATCACCTCATCACATCTTACATCACATCACCTCATCACATCTTACATCACATCACCTCATCACATCTTACATCACATCACCTCATCACATCTTACATCACATCACCTCATCACATCTTACATCACATCACCTCATCACATCTTACATCACATCACCTCATCACATCCTACCACTCACATCACCTCATCACATCTTACATCACATCACCTAATCACATCTTACATCACATCACCTCATCACATCCTACCACTCACATCTTATCACTCATATCTTTGCATTCTCCTACATTCATTACTATAATTAAATACAAAATTATACTTTTACTGTGATTGAATACTTCAATTGATTTCTCATCTATAGCATTTATAATTATCTAGGTTTCTGTGTCAGTGGTATCTCTGTCATACACTTATACACTTAATGAGTATGACCTACATAACATAAACAGGAACCTCCTCAGTGATAATAGTCGGAAATAAGAGGCGAAATACATGTTGAGCAACCTGCATCTACATGGGAAAGATCATGTGTGTGATACCACAGATTATACATGCAACATGGCAGATTTATACATGGGATAGATCATATGTGTGACATGACAGATTTGTATATGGGATAGATTAAACATGCGACATGACAGATTATACATACAAAAGATTATAAATGCGACATGAAATGCGATAACCTGTTTAAAATGACCTATTACATGTTTTAATTTTACAATATGTAATTTTTTTAAGCCGAGATTAAGATTTTGATTCATATCCCTGCCAACCCCATTTTCGCTTCTTGGAGAAGGGGTTGGATGGGGTATGAAAGTTAATACTCGGACCACGTAATGCACATCTTCTTGAAACATTTTGCTTATAACATGCTTCTAACATCAATGTTCATCCATGTGTAACGTCAGTTGTTACCAATAATTTGTATTGTAAAGAAGAAATTATCATATATGACTCCAATAAACTTTGTTTTATTACCAATATAATTATAAGTAATATATTTCTAATCTTGTTCAGTACATATAGATGTCAATAGTCAGTAATATACATAGGTTAGGAAATCCACTTAAGGATGCTGCAAAACACTATTGCAACAGCTTGTGACTTGTCTGACAAACCTTGACCCTTTTACTCGGTGACTAAGGTAAAATTATTCTGGGACTGCATGATGTTTTTAGGAAAATGAACCAGTTCACCTTGTAATGATACAACTGTTCTGGAGAGTCCTGAGGCCTGAAACTGTTCACTAAATTTTATTTTCCTTTTCCTTTTTTTCTTCTTTTTTTAAATCAATTAAGACACTATAACACATAAATCGTGGTTCTTATTTGTGCATAGAATGTGCATGCCATGATAATAGTAAATGTAACTGACACTTGGAAACTTAGATATTCACATTTTCATACATCAGAAGAAACAAAACATCTACAAAAGCAGATATCTTATTTTGCTCTTTCTATTAAAAGCCTCTTTTAAATTTTAAAATGAAATTATTTTTTTCCCCAAATATATTTTTACTTTCGCTAAAACAAGCAATGAATGTCCTGCTAAATTTGAGAAATAAAAAAAATGTTTAAATTGCATAATAATGAATTGTGTGTGCAAAAGATTTAGCTAGGGTATGCTAATTTTCATTTACAGAAGTCTTATATTTTGAAATTTAAAAAAAAGTGTTTAAATACCTCTCCTGGGTTTAACTTTAACAGCATGGAAAGACTCTTGCTTCTCAAAATCATTTTGGGCGAAAATAAGAACACCTGGCAATCTTGAATTTTGTATACAGCAATAAGATAAACATCTCTACTGGATTAATAATCCAGTATCATTTTGCTTGCATATAATCTATGTTTTTCTTTTCCTTTCAAATGTTTTACTCTATAATTGGTGCAATTAAATCACAAAAAGTAACATGTCAAACATTAATAATTAGTAATATGTCAAACATTAATAATTAGTAATATATCAAACATTAACAATTTGTAATGTGTCAAACATTAACAATTAGTAATATGTCAAACATTAATAATTTGTAATGTGTCAAACATTAACAATTAGTAATATGTCAAACATTAATAATTAGTAATATGTCAAACATTAATAATTAGTAATATATCAAACATTAACAATTTGTAATGTGTCAAACATTAACAATTAGTAATATGTCAAACATTAATAATTTGTAATGTGTCAAACATTAACAATTAGTAATATGTCAAACATTAATAATTAGTAATATGTCAAACATTAATAATTAGTAATATATCAAACATTAACAATTTGTAATGTGTCAAACATTAACAATTAGTAATATGTCAAACATTAACAATTAGTAATATGTCAAACATTAATAATTAGTAATATGTCAAACATTAATAATTAGTAATATATCAAACATTAACAATTTGTAATGTGTCAAACATTAACAATTAGTAATATGTCAAACATTAACAATTAGTAATATGTCAAACATTAACAATTAGTAATATGTCAAACATTAATAATTAGTAATATGTCAAACATTAATAATTAGTAATATGTCAAACATTAACAATTTGTAATGTGTCAAACATTAACAATTAGTAATATGTCAAACATTAATAATTAGTATTATTATACCTCACGTTTACACTCCTGTATAAAATGCCCATACCCTTAGCGTGAAGCAATTTTTACTGTTACACGATAGTGACGTCACGGGAAGTATAAAAACAGGTTTTGGTATAATAAAATAAATATTGCATCCCAGTGAGGGTGACAATGGATATTGTCAACCTGAAGAAAATGAGGGTGACAGTGGATATTGTCAACCTTCGGAAAAATAATGTCAACCTCGTCTTCGCCTCGGTTGACATTAATAATTAGTAATGCATAAAACATTAATAATTAGTAATATGTAAAACATTAATAATTAGTAATGCATAAAACATTAATAATTAGTAATATGTAAAACATTAATAATTAGTAATATGTTAAACATTAATAATTAGTAATGTGTAAAACATTAATAATTAGTAATGCATAAAACATTAATAATAAGTAATATTTCAAACATTAATAATTAGTAATATTTCAAACATTAATAATTTGTAATATGTGCAACATTACTAATTAGTAATATTTCAAACATTAATAATTAGTAATATGTCAAATATTAATAATAAGTAATATGTAAAACATTAATGATTAGTCATATGCCAAACATTAATAATTAGTATAAATATGTCAAACATTAATGATTAGTAATATGTGCTACATTAATAACTAGTAATATGTGCAACATTAATAATTAGTAATATGTCAAACATTAATGCTTAGTAATATGTCAAACATTAATAATTAGTAATATGTAAAACATTAATAATTAGTAATATGCCAAACATCATTAATAATTAGTAATATGTCAAACATTAATAATTAGTAATATGTAAATCATTAATAATTAGTAATATGTCAAGCATTAATAATTAGTAATAGGTCAAACATTTTGCTTTGAACTATTCTAATAATTAATGATTTCCAAGATGCAAATTATGTAGAAAAACTAACAGGCCGCCACAGTTTTAAACACATCAAAATTGCCATGTTTCCCTTTAATCTGTCAATAATAATCATTTTAGTTGAAAATATCATTTTTATTATATCAATGTTTTGCATACAATGGCTGTAATAATCATACTAATGTAATCCCCATATCACGGTAATATCGTGGATAATTCCTACTGCTAATTGTCCACGCATGTCATTTTCTCAAAAAGGCGTCGCTCAGACGGCCGTTAACCACTATATGTCATGTGCAGGTATCGTAAAGTCACACACTTACATGTTATTAAGTTTCATTGGATGGCATTTAAGACGTGTTGCTTTCACGCCTGAATTTCAAATGTCAGCTTTGAATAGGTATTGGATAACTTGTCAAATAAGATTTTTTATTAATAGTGTTAATTTTCATAAAGGTGTCACACTCTGGATTGAGTTTCCATTTATATATGGCGATGAAACCTGCTGACTCAGCCGATAGTACTCAGGCAGTTTAAACATTTAAATAGATTGCTTTGATATTACAAAATATATATATTATATATTAAATAAAAATATCAAAGAAATCAGAAAAAAATCAAATGATTGTTTTTCAAGAATTACATAATGACAGTGTTTTATTTTAATAAGAATTTGGATGAGATTACATGATACGAGGCTCTGCTGAGTATCTTATCCTTTCGAATCGAGTCAAAAATACACAATCAAGAATACAAGATTCTGTCAACATATTGTATGATACACTAGGCAAATAAATGAGCCTGAATGTAAATAAATGAGCCTGAATGTTTAACTCTATAGCCCGTGTGCGCAAGCACTAATGTTTTACTCTATAGCCCGTGTGCACAAGCACTAATGTTTTACTCTATGGCCCGTGTGCACAAGCACTAATGTTTTACTCTGTGGCCCGTGTGCGCAAGCAGTAATGTTTTACTCTATTGCCCGTGTGCACAAGCACTAAAGTTTTACTCTATAGCCCGTGTGCACAAGTACTAATGTTTTACTCTATAGCCCGTGTGCACAAGCGCTTATGTTTTACTCTATAGCCCTTGTGCACAAGCGCTAATGTTTTACTCTATAGCCCTTGTGCACAAGAGCTAATGTTTTACTCTATAGCCCTTGTGCACAAGCGCTAATGTTTTACTCTATAGCCCTTGTGCACAAGAGCTAATGTTTTACTCTATAGCCCTTGTGCACAAGAGCTAATGTTTTACTCTATAGCCCTTGTGCACAAGAGCTAATGTTTTACTCTATAGCCCTTGTGCACAAGCGCTAATGTTTTACTCTATAGCCCTTGTGCACAAGCGCTAATGTTTTACTCTATAGCCCTTGTGCACAAGAGCTAATGTTTTACTCTATAGCCCTTGTGCACAAGAGCTAATGTTTTACTCTATAGCCCTTGTGCACAAGAGCTAATGTTTTACTCTATAGCCCTTGTGCACAAGAGCTAATGTTTTACTCTATAGCCCTTGTGCACAAGAGCTAATGTTTTACTCTATAGCCCTTGTGCACAAGAGCTAATGTTTTACTCTATAGCCCTTGTGCACAAGAGCTAATGTTTTACTCTATAGCCCTTGTGCACAAGCGCTAATGTTTTACTCTATAGCCCTTGTGCACAAGAGCTAATGTTTTACTCTATAGCCCGTGTGCACAAGAGCTAATGTTTACTCTATAGCCCTTGTGCACAAGCGCTATAGCCCTTGTGCACAAGAGCTAATGTTTTACTCTATAGCCCTTGTGCACAAGAGCTAATGTTTTACTCTATAGCCCTTGTGCACAAGCGCTAATGTTTTACTCTATAGCCCTTGTGCACAAGAGCTAATGTTTTACTCTATAGCCCGTGTGCACAAGAGCTAATGTTTACTCTATAGCCCTTGTGCACAAGCGCTATAGCCCTTGTGCACAAGAGCTAATGTTTTACTCTATAGCCCTTGTGCACAAGCGCTAATGTTTTACTCTATAGCCCTTGTGCACAAGAGCTAATGTTTTACTCTATAGCCCTTGTGCACAAGCGCTAATGTTTGACTCTATAGCCCTTGTGCACAAGAGCTAATGTTTGACTCTATAGCCCTTGTGCACAAGAGCTAATGTTTTACTCTATAGCCCTTGTGCACAAGCGCTAATGTTTGACTCTATAGCCCTTGTGCACAAGAGCTAATGTTTTACTCTATAGCCCTTGTGCACAAGCGCTAATGTTTGACTCTATAGCCCTTGTGCACAAGCGCTAATGTTTGACTCTATAGCCCTTGTGCACAAGCACAGTGATTCCATCCTCAGTTGCATATTAATAAGAAATTTCAGAAATGTTGATGAATGCCCTCATATGTGTAATTTAACATTTATAAAAAAGGAAATGCAAATCAGCCCACTGTTTTACGAGATATGGCAAAGACACAAAGATATCTAACTTGGACCTTTGAGTCCAAATGTGACCTTGGCGACAGGAACCTAGTTGTTAAGCATGACACGTCATCTTAAGCATTTGTGTAAAAGAAAATTAAAATAAAATCTGCTGACACTAGTTTAGGAGATATTGCAAAGACACTAAGATACACAACTTTGACCTATAAAGTCTAAGTGTGACCTTGACCTTGATGACAGAAACCAGGGCAGGGCGCTGAACATGACAAATTGTCATGATGTGATACACAACACATTCACGCAAAAGGAAAATCCGAGTCTGTTCACTGGCTTAGGAGATATTGCAAAGAAACAAAGATCCCCACTTTTGACCTTTGAAGTGTAAGTGTGACCTTGACCGTATAGAGATAGGAACCTGATAGTTGAATGCAACACATGGTCTTTGTTACCCTCATTCAGGACTAGAAATTAACACTTTTAGTTTACTAGACCACCGGTCTAGTAGTTGGGTAAAATTGCTAGACCTTCTCAAAAATTACTAGCCCAATATAATATTCAATAGAAAATACTATTTTAAAGGGGTTGATGCACCATTTTCAATGTTTACTTTAAAGGGCTCTGAAAAACTTGAAAAAAGCTGAAAGAATTATCAAAATGCCATGACAAATAAAAGAGAAATGACCTATTGAAAATTTGGAAGGAACATAAATGGAGGCGGCCATATTTGAACGATGAAGTCATCGCGTCTTTTTACCATTTATGGAATATTGATAAACTATATTTTATAGCAAAGAAAATCACTGCAAATTGATTAAAATTAAATATACAGATGCAAAATGAACA
Source organism: Cyrtodaria siliqua (assembly GCA_037043455.1). Taxonomy (NCBI): domain Eukaryota; kingdom Metazoa; phylum Mollusca; class Bivalvia; order Adapedonta; family Hiatellidae; genus Cyrtodaria; species Cyrtodaria siliqua. The sequence goes on along the minus strand of JAWPHD010007999.1, from coordinate 85,981 downwards.
AATGGTATGCTTATTTTTCATCTGCAATGTTTTTCTTTGCTTTAAACAACATTTTGCCAATATGCCATATATGGTAGAAAGGCGCGATGACGTCATCGTTCAAATATTGCTGCCTCCATTTATGTTTCTTTGCAAAGTTTCAATAGGTCATATTTTCTTTATCTTTCATGGCATTTTGATAATTCTGTCCGCTTTTTTCAAAGCCCTTTAAAATAAACATTGTTTGAAAATGGTGCATCAACCCCTTTAATTCAAGTTTCCGTTTCTTTATACGAGTTTTACATTTACTGAAACTTTGGAAATATCAGGTTTTTAAAAGACCGGTTAGGTTAGACAGTGCTGTCACTACATATAAATCTATCGATTTATAATTTATTTCTTATTTGAATAATTTTTGTTTCTAGCCCATCGGGACTACCCAGACACAGACTTTGCTAGCCCGGCAGCATTTTTGCTAGTCTCGGGCTACAGGACTAGTGCTAATTTCGAGCCCTGCTCATGTATTTAATGCTATATAAGGGTACATGTTTTTATGATCTAGGAGTCAGATTGTTTCTATTAATAGCACACATATAATTACCTGACCTGTGTACTATTGTGTGCTATTTTTAGGCTGGACTATTTTGACTGTTTATTATGTAATATTCTAGTAATTTCTAAATTATTGTTTACATAATGAGATGTGTAGATTGTTACAGAACATTCTTAATCTAGAATGTTCCATATTGGTATATAAAGCTGACCTTAGTAAAACTTGCAGGGTTTTTCAGTATTAATATTCAAAGTGAAATATCTGGTTCATTATTTTAATTGAGGATTTACAAAATACTGCAAGCCGTGAGTTAAAATATATTGTGACAGGATAAAAAGTATTGTGTTCACTGGATTGCTTGGACATTTGGCCTAATGAATTAATAAATCAGGCAAGACTTGAAGTGAAATTGGATTAAAGGGACACTTGACAACTTTGATTAAAGGGACACTTGCTAATATTATTGGACTTTATTCGTATATTGGATTTTAAAGAAATACTGGATCCATTTTATTTATTTTCTAAAAGTGAATATTTTTCATTTTCATTGTAAATATTTAAATAATTTTGTTGATTATATTTAAAATTAGTTGTTCTGGTTTTACATTCTTTCTTGTTACATTTAACCCATAACATCTTGATGTGACAAACATTAAATCAAAATCTACTCATTTGCTTTGAAGTGGTGACACAAAATGTCACAGACAAACAGACATATGGTCCCTGGACCACTCACAATATGACACCGGGTCCCCAGATCTATTCTGCATGATATTCACACTCCCAGAACAAACATATCTGCTTAGTACTCAAACCAACTAACTGTTTAAAATACAGAAAAAAGAAAAAAGAGAAACCATGTAGTGCATTAAATCTTAATACAACAAGCACTATTTCCCCCTATGGTGTGTGCAATTATGAACATCAAGAAGATTTCATTATTGCTTTAGATTTTTATCAGAAGTAATTGTTGCAAATTTGTCCATTTGCATGTAGCCATACAGGTACCTGTGGGAGATCTGGGCTGTGACCCACATTGTGTTTCAGTGCAGCCATCACACTAACCCATATATGTTGCATGATGTCATTGAGCCACTTCATGTTGTGTTCCAGTGCAGATATGCTGTCACACTAACCCATATATGCTGCATGATGTCAGTGAGCCACTTCATGTTGTGTTCCAGTGCAGATATGCCATCACACTAACCCATATATGCTGCATGATGTCAGTGAGCCACTTTATGTTGTGTTTCAGTGCAGATATGCCATCACACTACCCCATATGTGCTACAAGATCTCAGTGAGCAATTTCATGTTGTGTTTCAGTGCAGATATGCCATCACACTAACCCATATATGCTGCATGATGTCAGTGAGCCACTTCATGTTGTGTTCCAGTGCAGATATGCCATCACACTAACCCATATATGATGCATGATGTCAGTGAGCCACTTCATGTTGTGTTCCAGTGCAGATATTCTGTCACACTAACCCATATATGCTGCATGATGTCAGTGAGCCACTTCATGTTGTGTTCCAGTTCAGATATGCCGTAACACTAACCCTTATATGATGCATGATGTCAGTTAGCCACTTCATATTGTGTTCCAATTCAGATATCCTGTCATACTAACCCATATATGCTACATGATATCAGTGAGCCACTTCATGTTGTGTTCCAGTGCAGATATGCTGTCACACTAACCCATATATGTAGCATGATGTCAGTGAGCCACTTCATGTTGTGTTCCAGTGCAGATATCCTGTCACACTAACCCATATATGCTACATGATATCAGTGTGCCACTTCATGTTGTGTTCCAGTGCAGATATGAGATCACACTAACCCATATATGTAGCATGATGTCAGTGAGCCACTTCATGTTGTGTTCCAGTGCAGATATCCTGTCACACTAACCCATATATGCTACATGATATCAGTGTGCCACTTCATGTTGTGTTCCAGTGCAGATATGAGATCACACTAACCCATATATGATGCATGATGTCAGTGAGCCACTTCATGTTGTGTTCCAGTTCAGATATGCCGTTACACTAACCCTTATATGATGCATGATGTCAGTGAGCCACTTCATGTTGTGTTCCAGTTCAGATATCCTGTCACACTAACCAATATATGCTACATGATATCAGTGAGCCACTTCATGTTGTGTTCCAGTGCAGATATTGCTGTCACACTAACCCTTATATGATGCATGATGTCAGTGAGCCACTTCATGTTGTGTTCCAGTTCAGATATCCTGTCACACTAACCCGTATATGCTACATGATGTCAGTGAGCCACTTCATGTTGTGTTCCAGTGCAGATATGCCATCACACTAACCCATATATGCTGCATGATGTCAGTGTGCCACTTCATGTTGTGTTCCAGTGCAGTTATGCCATTACACTAACCCATATATGCTGCATGATGTCAGTGAGCCACTTCATGTTGTGTTCCAGTGCAGATATCCTGTCACACTAACCCATATATGCTACATGATATCAGTGAGCCACTTCACGTTGTGTTCCAGTGCAGATATGCCATCACACTAACCCATATATGCTGCATGATGTCAGTGAGCCACTTCATGTTGTGTTCCAGTTCAGATATCCTGTCACACTAACCCATATATGCGACATGATATCAGTGAGTCACTTCATGTTGTGTTCCAGTGCAGATATGCTGTCACACTAACCCATATATGATGCATGATGTCAGTGAGTGAGCCACTTCATGTTGTGTTCCAGTTCAGATATCCTGTCACACTAACCCATATATGCTGCATGATGTCAGTGTGCCACTTCATGTTGTGTTCCAGTGCAGTTATGCCATCACACTAACCCATATATGCTGCATGATGTCAGCAAGCCACTTCATGTTGTGTTCCAGTGCAGATATGCCATCACACTAACCCATATATGCTGCATGATGTCAGTGAGCCACTTCATGTTGTGTTCCAGTGCAGATATCCTGTCACACTAACCCATATATGCTGCATGATGTCAGTGTGCCACTTCATGTTGTGTTGCAGTGCAGATATGCCATCACACTAACCCATATATCCTGCATGATGTCAGTGAGCCACTTCACGTTGTGTTCTAGTGCAGATATGCCATCACACTAACCCATATATGCTGCATGATGTCAGTGAGCCACTTCATGTTGTGTTCCAGTGCAGATATGCCATCACACTAACCCATATATGCTGCATGATGTCAGTGAGCCACTTCATATTGTGTTCCAGTTCAGATATGCCGTAACACTAACCCTTATATGATGTATGATGTCAGTGAGCCACTTCATGTTGTGTTCCAGTGCAGATATGCCATCACACTAACCCATATATCCTGCATGATGTCAGTGAGCCACTTTACGTTGTGTTCCAGTGCAGATATGCCATCACACTAACCCATATATCCTGCATGATGTCAGTGAGCCACTTCATGTTGTGTTCTAGTGCAGATATGCCATCACACTAACCCATATATGCTGCATGATGTCAGTGAGCCACTTCATGTTGTGTTCCAGTGCAGATATGCCATCACACTAACCCATATATGCTGCATGATGTCAGTGAGCCACTTCACGTTGTGTTCTAGTGCAGATATGCCATCACACTAACCCATATATGCATCATGATGTCAGTGAGCCACTTCATGTTGTGTTCCAGTGCAGATATGCCATCATACCAACCCATATATGCTGCATGATGTCAGTGAGCCACTTCATGTTGTGTTCCAGTTCAGATATGCCGTAACACTAACCCTTATATGATGTGTGATGTCAGTGAGACACTTCATGTTGTGTTCCAGTGCAGATATGCCATCACACTAACCCATATATCCTGCATGATGTCAGTGAGCCACTTCATGTTGTGTTCCAGTGCAGATATGCCATCACACTAACCCATATATCCTGCATGATGTCAGTGAGCCACTTCACGTTGTGTTCTAGTGCAGATATGCCATCACACTAACCCATATATGATGCATGATGTCAGTGAGCCACTTCATGTTGTGTTCCAGTGCAGATATGCCATAACACTAACCCATATATGCCACATGATGTCAGTGAGCCACTTCACGTTGTGTTCCAGTGCAGATATGCTGTCACACTAACCCATATATGCCACATGATGTCAGTGAGCCACTTCATGTTGTGTTCCAGTTCAGATATGCCGTAACATTAACCCTTATATGATGCATGATGTCAGTGAGCCACTTCATGTTGTGTTCCAGTGCAGATATGCGCAGATATGCTGTCACACTAACCCATATATGCTGCATGATGTCAGTGAGCCACTTCATGTTGTGTTCCAGTTCAGATATGCCGTAACACTAACCCTTATATGATGCATGATGTCAGTGAGCCACTTCATGTTGTGTTCCAGTGCAGATATGCCATCACACTAACCCATATATGCTGCATGATGTCAGTGAGCCACTTCATGTTGTGTTCCAGTGCAGATATGCCGTAACACTAACCCATATATGCTGCATGATGTCAGTGAGCCACTTCATGTTTTGTTCCAGTGCAGATATGCCATCACACTAACCCATATATGATGCATGATGTCAGTGAGCCACTTCATGTTGTGTTCCAGTGCAGATATGCCATCACACTAACCCATATATGATGCATGATGTCAGTGAGCCACTTCATGTTGTGTTCCAGTGCAGATATTCTGTCACACTAACCCATATATGCTGCATGATGTCAGTGAGCCACTTCATGTTGTGTTCCAGTTCAGATATCCTGTCACACTAACCCGTATATGCTACATGATGTCAGTGAGCCACTTCATGTTGTGTTCCAGTTCAGATATGCCATCATACTAACCCATATATGCTGCATGATGTCAGTGAGCCACTTCATGTTGTGTTCCAGTTCAGATATGCCGTAACACTAACCCTTATATGATGCATGATGTCAGTGAGCCACTTCATATTGTGTTCCAGTTCAGATATCCTGTCATACTAACCCATATATGCTACATGATATCAGTGAGCCACTTCATGTTGTGTTCCAGTGCAGATATGCTGTCACACTAACCCATATATGTAGCATGATGTCAGTGAGCCACTTCATGTTGTGTTCCAGTGCAGATATCCTGTCACACTAACCCATATATGCTACATGATATCAGTGTGCCACTTCATGTTGTGTTCCAGTGCAGATATGCCATCACACTAACCCATATATGATGCATGATGTCAGCGAGCCACTTCATGTTGTGTTCCAGTTCAGATATGCCATTACACTAACCCTTATATGATGCATGATGTCAGTGAGCCACTTCATGTTGTGTTCCAGTTCAGATATCCTGTCACACTAACCCATATATGCTACATGATATCAGTGAGCCACTTCATGTTGTGTTCCAGTGAAGATATGCTGTCACACTAACCCATATATGATGCATGATGTCAGTGAGCCACTTCATGTTGTGTTCCAGTTCAGATATCCTGTCACACTAACCCGTATATGCTACATGATGTCAGTGAGCCACTTCATGTTGTGTTCCAGTGCAGATATCCTGTCACACTAACCCATATATGCTACATGATATCAGTGAGCCACTTCACGTTGTGTTCCAGTGCAGATATGCCATCACACTCACCCATATATGCTGCATGATGTCAGTGAGCCACTTCATGTTGTGTTCCAGTTCAGATATCCTGTCACACTAACCCATATATGCGACATGATATCAGTGAGTCACTTCATGTTGTGTTCCAGTGCAGATATGCTGTCACACTAACCCATATATGATGCATGATGTCAGTGAGTGAGCCACTTCATGTTGTGTTCCAGTTCAGATATCCTGTCACACTAACCCATATATGCTGCATGATGTCAGTGTGCCACTTCATGTTGTGTTCCAGTTCAGATATGCCGTAACACTAACCCTTATATGATGTGTGATGTCAGTGAGACACTTCATGTTGTGTTCCAGTGCAGATATGCCATCACACTAACCCATATATCCTGCATGATGTCAGTGAGCCACTTCATGTTGTGTTCCAGTGCAGATATGCCATCACACTAACCCATATATCCTGCATGATGTCAGTGAGCCACTTCACGTTGTGTTCTAGTGCAGATATGCCATCACACTAACCCATATATGATGCATGATGTCAGTGAGCCACTTCATGTTGTGTTCCAGTGCAGATATGCCGTAACACTACCCCATATATGCCACATGATGTCAGTGAGCCACTTCACATTGTGTTCCAGTGCAGATATGCTGTCACACTAACCCATATATGCCACATGATGTCAGTGAGCCACTTCATGTTGTGTTCCAGTTCAGATATGCCGTAACATTAACCCTTATATGATGCATGATGTCAGTGAGCCACTTCATGTTGTGTTCCAGTGCAGATATGCTGTCACACTAACCCATATATGCTGCATGATGTCAGTGAGCCACTTCATGTTGTGTTCCAGTTCAGATATGCCGTAACACTAACCCTTATATGATGCATGATGTCAGTGAGCCACTTCATGTTGTGTTCCAGTGCAGATATGCTGTCACACTAACTCATATATGCTGCATGATGTCAGTGAGCCACTTCATGTTGTGTTCCAGTGCAGATATGCCATCACACTAACTCATATATGCTGCATGATGACCGTGAGCCACTTCATGTTGTGTTCCAGTGCAGATATGCCATCACACTAACCCATATATGCTGCATGATGTCAGTGAGCCACTTCATGTTGTGTTCCAGTGCAGATATGCCGTCACACTAACCCATATATGCTGCATGATGTCAGTGAGCCACTTCATGTTTTGTTCCAGTGCAGATATGCCATCACACTAACCCATATATGCTGCATGATGTCAGTGAGCCACCTCATGTTGTGTTCCAGTGCAGATATGCTGTCACACTAACCCATATATGCTGCATGATGTCAGTGAGCTGCTTCATGATGTGTTTCAGTGCAGATATGCTGTCACACTTACCCATATATGCTGCATGATGTCAGTGAGCCACTTCATGTTGTGTTCCAGTGCAGATAAGCCGTAACACTAACCCATATATGCCACATGATGTCAGTGAGCCACTTCACGTTGTGTTCCAGTGCAGATATGCTGTCACACTAACCCATATATGCCACATGATGTCAGTGAGCCACTTCATGTTGTGTTCCAGTTCAGATATGCCGTAACATTAACCCTTATATGATGCATGATGTCAGTGAGCCACTTCATGTTGTGTTCCAGTGCAGATATGCTGTCACACTAACCCATATATGTTGCATGATGTCAGTGAGCCACCTCATGTTGTGTTCCAGTGCAGATATGCTGTCACACTAACCCTTATATGCTGCATGATGTAAGTGAGCCACTTCATGTTGTGTTTCAGTGCAGATATGCTGTCACACTTACCCATATATGCTGCATGATGTCAGTGAGCCACTTCATGTTGTGTTCCAGTGCAGATTGCTGTCACACTAACCCATATATGGTGCATGATGTCAGTGAGCCACTTCATGTTGTGATCCAGTGCAGATATGCTGTCACACTAACCCATATATGCTGCATGATGTCAGTGAGCCACTTCATGTTGTGTTCCAGTTCAGATATGCCGTAACACTAACCCTTATATGATGCATGATGTCAGTGAGCCACTTCATGTTGTGTTCCAGTGCAGATATGCTGTCACACTAACTCATATATGCTGCATGATGTCAGTGAGCCACTTCATGTTGTGTTCCAGTGCAGATATGCCATCACACTAACTCATATATGCTGCATGATGACCGTGAGCCACTTCATGTTGTGTTCCAGTGCAGATATGCCATCACACTAACCCATATATGCTGCATGATGTCAGTGAGCCACTTCATGTTGTGTTCCAGTGCAGATATGCCATCACACTAACCCATATATGCTGCATGATGTCAGTGAGCCACTTCATGTTTTGTTCCAGTGCAGATATGCCATCACACTAACCCATATATGCTGCATGATGTCAGTGAGCCACCTCATGTTGTGTTCCAGTGCAGATATGCTGTCACACTAACCCATATATGCTGCATGATGTCAGTGAGCTGCTTCATGATGTGTTTCAGTGCAGATATGCTGTCACACTTACCCATATATGCTGCATGATGTCAGTGAGCCACTTCATGTTGTGTTCCAGTGCAGATAAGCCGTAACACTAACCCATATATGCCACATGATGTCAGTGAGCCACTTCACGTTGTGTTCCAGTGCAGATATGCTGTCACACTAACCCATATATGCCACATGATGTCAGTGAGCCACTTCATGTTGTGTTCCAGTTCAGATATGCCGTAACATTAACCCTTATATGATGCATGATGTCAGTGAGCCACTTCATGTTGTGTTCCAGTGCAGATATGCTGTCACACTAACCCATATATGTTGCATGATGTCAGTGAGCCACCTCATGTTGTGTTCCAGTGCAGATATGTTGTCACACTAACCCTTATATGCTGCATGATGTAAGTGAGCCACTTCATGTTGTGTTTCAGTGCAGATATGCTGTCACACTTACCCATATATGCTGCATGATGTCAGTGAGCCACTTCATGTTGTGTTCCAGTGCAGATATGCTGTCACACTAACCCATATATGGTGCATGATGTCAGTGAGCCACTTCATGTTGTGATCCAGTGCAGATATGCTGTCACACTAACCCATATATGCTGCATGATGTCAGTGAGCCACTTTATGTTGTGTTCCAGAGCAGATATGTGCAGATATGCTGTCACACTAACCCATATATGCTGCATGATGTCAGTGAGCCACTTCATGTTGTGTTTCAGTGCAGATATGCTGTCACACTAACCCATATAATTATGCTACATGATGTCAGTGAGCCACTTCATGTTACATTTTGTTGTCATGTTTTTGATTGAAATTGATTAAAATTATTTCTGAATGACAAGATTGATATATCAATCATAATTTTATATAACAAAAAAGATGGAAGGGCAATCCATTATTTAATGTTCAGTCTTTTGTAAAAGAACCCATAAAGAGAGATTGATGTAATGGATAACATGATATGTGCAGTTGTGCTGAGCATCACATTAACATTCTTTGTGCAGTTGTGCTGAGCATCTCATTAACATTCTTTGTGCAGTTGTGCCGAGCATCACATTAACTTTCTTTGTGCAGTTGTGCTGAGCATCACATTAACATTCTATGTGCAGTTGTGCCGAGCATTACATTAACATTCTTTGTGCAGTTGTGCCAAGCATCACATTAACTTGATCCAATGAGTTAAATAAGCTCAATAATAAATAGACACAAATGTGAGATTTTATTTATAACACAACTCCAAAAGTTTCTCATAAGGAACATTTATTAGTGTAGCTGCCTATACATGTATGTATAACATTGTCATATGACCTGTGTGAAGAAAACGTGGGTATTTGCGATGGCGTGCCTTCGTTTTGTTTTTTCTTTCATTTTGGTTATAAATATCATACTATTCAGTTAGGCAGATGTTAACCTGGGTACCCTAGAGGATACCTGGACCTGGGTACCCTAGAGGATACTTGGACACCTAGAGGATACCAGGACCTGGGTACCCTAGAGAATACCTGGACACCCAAGAGGATACCTGGACCTGGGTACCCTGGAGGATACATGGACCTGGGTACCCTAGAGGATACCCAGGTAGGACAATCACTAATTTAGCTTAGTTGTCGGTTGTAAACCAAGGTCAGACAACTTCACCATCATACCATCTCCGACCACTTCACCATCACACTGTTTCAGACCACTTCAGTAGCATATTGTCTCAGACCACTTCACTGTCATATTGTCTCTGACCACTTCACTGTCACATTGTCTCAGACCACTTCACTGTCACATTATCTCAGACCACTTCACCAGCACATTGTCTCAGGCCACTTCACCATTACATTGTCTTGGACAACTTCACTGTCACATTATCTAAGACCACCTCACCATCACATTGTCTCTGGCCACTTCACCATCACATTGTCTCAGACCACTTTACCGTCACATTGTCTCAGGCCACTTCACCGTCACATTGTCTCAGGCCACTTCACTGTCACATTGTCTCTGACCACTTCACTGTCACATTGTCTCAGACCACTTCATCATCACATTGTCTCAGACCACTTCACTGTCACATTGTCTCAGAGACCACTTCACTGTCACATTGTCTCCGACCACTTCACCAGCACATTGTCTCTGGCCACTTCACCAACACATTGTCTCAGACCACTTTACCATCACACTCTCTCAGGCCACTTCACCGTCAAATTCTCTAAGGCCACTTCACCGTGATATTGTCTCTGACCACTTCACTGTCACATTGTCTCAGACCACTTCACCATCACATTGTCTCAGACCACTTCACTGTCACATTGTCCCGACCACTTCACCAGCACATTGTCTCAGACCACTTCACCGTCACATTGTCTCAGACTACTTCACCATCACATTGTCTCAGACCACTTCACCGTCACATTGTCTCAGGCCACTTCACTGTCACATTGTCTCAGACCCCTTCACTGTCACATTGTCTCAGACCACTTCATTGGGGTCTGACTTAACAGTCCCATACACTGGGGTATGACTTAATAGTCCCATTCACTGGGGTCTAACTTAACAGTCCCATACACTGGGGGTCTGACTTGACAGTCCCATACACTGGGGTCTAACTTAACAATCCCACACATTGGGGGTCTTAGCCTTGTCTATAGAATGGGATGTCAACTAAGCAGTCCTATGTATATTAGAGCCTATGTGTATTAGAGCCTATTTGTATGAGAGCCTATGTGTATTAGAGCCTATGTGTATTAGAGCCTATGTGTATGAGAGCCTATGTGTATGAGAGCCAATGTGTATTACAGCATAAAATTATGTGTATTAGAGCCTATGTGTATTACAGCCTATGTGTATGAGAGCCTATGTTTATCAGAGCCTATGTGTATCAGAGCCTATGTGTATCAGCCTATGTGTATGAGAGCCTATATGTGTATAAGAGCCTATGTGTATTAGAGCATATGTGTATGAGAGCCTATGTTTATCAGAGCCTATGTGTATCAGAGCCTATGTGTATCAGCCTATGTGTATGAGAGCCTATATGTGTATAAGAGCCTATGTGTATTAGAGCATATGTGTATTAGAGCCTATGTATATTAGAGCCTATGTGTATTAGAGCCTATGTATATTAGAGCCTATGTGTATAAGAGCCTATGTGTATTAGAGCCTATGTGTATTAGAGCCTACGTGTATAAGAGCCTATGTGTAGGAGAGCCTATGAGCATGTTAAAGAACCATAAGACTCTATTCCATTGTAATAGTAAAGGTAGTGCTAGTTGCCAGATTCCTGTGTATCATTCCCGTCTTTCAAGCAGCTAGCTGAACATTCAATTACGGCATTCTCCAGAAACTATTTCAGAAAATATTGCTGAAATTGTCGTGTTTGCATGGATGTATTTATTTTTTCTTCAAATTGTAGTTGATTTCTAGATTTAATTTTATGGTTGAGTTTTTTATTTTTATTTTCAAGGTTAGAAAGGTATAACTCAACAAAGCATGCATTAGATTTATTAGCCCTTCAGATTGTTCACCTGAATGTAGTGTTTTTCTGCTTTCTTTGGTAATTTAATTTTCCATCTTTTTATCACAAAGTGAAAACCTATGTACCATGCATGTCTGACTTAAAACAGGTCATCATACTGCTGACAGGACACCTACATGCCTTGTAGAGCAATTAATATGAAACAGGTAAATACACTGTAAAAAAAAAGGAATGGACCAGAGCCGATAATTGATGTTAAACAATGAAATAGGCGTCGTAATGTTATAATTCATATACCATCGGACAGATACATTTGTGTTATTTTAAAATTCAAAAACATTATTTAACTCAAAAATAAATTGACAGAGAAATGACATTGTAAATGACCAATGGGTCAGTGTTGGAATTGTGCAAAGGTTTTAATAATAAATGAGATCACACAATGCATGTTGTCATTTTGAAACATATATATCACTGGAAAGAGGCACTTGTAAACAACATAATCCCGAAATTTGAACTAAACATATTAGGAACACTACAAACCAAAGTATAAACACAAACAAAATGGTAAATAAATGGATCTTTTATAAATTGAACTGAATGGCTCATCCATACATTACTTAGAGAAGGGAAGGATACATTTAATGGCTCATCCATACAATACTTAGAGAAGGGAAGGATACATTTAATGGCTCATCCATACATTACTTAGAGGAGGGAAGGATACATTTAATGGCTCATCCGTACAATACTTAGAGAAGGGAAGGATACATTTAATGGCTCATCCGTACAATACTTAGAGAAGGAAGGATACATTTAATGGCTCATCCATACAATACTTAGAGAAGGAAGGATACATTTAATGGCTCATCCATACATTACTTAGAGAAGGGAAGGATACATTTAATGGCTCATCCATACATTACTTAGAGAAGGGAAGGATACATTTAATGGCTCATCCATACATTACTTAGAGGTGGGAAGGATACATTTAATGGCTCATCCATACAATACTTAGAGAAGAGAAGGGAAGGATACATTTAATGGCTCATCCATACACTACTTAGAGAAGGGAAGGATACATTTAATGGCTCATCCATACATTACTTAGAGAAGGGAAGGATACATTTAATGGCTCATCCATACAATACTTAGAGAAGGGAAGGATACATTTAATGGCTCATCCATACATTACTTAGAGAAGGGAAGGATACATTTAATGGCTCATCCATACAATACTTAGAGAAGGGAAGGATACATTTAATGGCTCAACCATACAATACTTAGAGAAGGGAAGGATACATTTAATGGCCCATCCATACAATACTTAGAGAAGAGAATGATACATTTAATGGCTCATCCATACAATACTTAGAGAAGGGAAGGATACATTTAATGGCTCATCCATACAATACTTAGAGAAGGGAAGGATACATAGGAATCCGGGAACATATTGAATGGCTCATCCATTTATTACTTACAGAAAGGAAGGATACATAGGAATCCGGGAATTTATTGAATGGCTCATCCATACATTACTTAGAGAAGGGAAGGATACATAGGAATCCAGGAACATACTAAAACAGTCATACTCTTACTAAGGAATAAATGTCTATGGCTCTTTAATTTGCTTTGAGGATGGACTCTGATCAATTCACCCCCACACCCACCCATCCCGGCAGTTTATATCCTCATCCAAGACTAAGGAAAAGTGTCTACCAAAAATACCCGCCCACCCCACACCGGTTTATATCCTCATCCAAGGGACACAGCTAAGGGAAAGTGTCTACCAAAAATAAACTTGCATCAAATCAGAGGCTGCCATAGGCCCCAGTCCATTTAACAATCTGTTTTCAAAACTTGGTCAAGTGGAACAGTAATTCAAGCCGACACAGTTGTCCCTTTTTGTTCCTGACCCCATTCCCAGGCTGTCACTGGTGTTCCTGCTGTAAGGCAGTGTAACTAACCAATGGGGCACCATTACTGACCCCTTTTTCACAGTGTAACTGAAGACTTGCCTGGACAGGTGTGATGACCATTATAGTGGACATCCTACTCGGTCAGTGGGACATTGCACAGGTGAAAATAATTGATGTAATTACCCAAAGTGATACAAATGTTTTCTGTCAAGTACAGTAGTGAATGGAATTTAATCTGAGCCCACTTTTTTCTGCATAGAATGTCATTTATTAAGTTTACACAAATCAAGGTTAGTATTAAAGTCATCATCAGAAAGCAGTTGATTTTTCTGTTGCGAGGCCTGAAAAACTAGACGGGGTTGTTTTTATTTGTGCCAAGTTATTTGAAAATTCCTCAAGCAGTTCAAAAGTTATGGAGCAGACACGAAATATAATGCATATGACCTTCGACCTCAAAGTGGGACCTTGACCTTGTACGGACGTCGCTGGAAGTTGCGCTCTGCACGTCGTCTCTATATGGTGAACATTTGTACCAAGTTATTTCAAAATCCCTCAAGCGGTTCAAAAGATATGGAGCGGACATGACTTAATTGTGACAGAAAGGCAGATGGACGGACATCCAAGCTAAAAACAACATGTCTCACCTTACACAGAGGGGGAGACATAATAAACTGACAAGATCTATTCAATGGAAAAAAAACTTATTTTGCCTGGAGACAACTTTTGAACAACAATGGTCATTACAAAAGATATGCCACTGAAAAGATGATTATGATCTGGTAATCATCAAAAGAAGAAGTAATAATTGATGTTTTAAAATTAATTTAAATTTTGTAGAAAAAAATAATCCAGACATGTAGGTGAAATATCCTCAAATGCCATCATTGTCCCCCTCATCATCTGATGATCCTAATCCTCCAATAATATCATTTTCCTCATCATAATCCTCAAATATCACCATTATTATCAACCTGCTCCTTATAATCATCCCCATGATCATTTTCTTCATCCTCAGACCCTTAAACCCCTCAGTATAGTATCTTCCAGAGGTATCAGGAACTCTATGTGAACCTGGACTTCCACTAAAGAACAAAGCTAGGATAATTTGTCCATTAACAAGATTTGGGTATAAATATAATTGGTACTTAGTGACCCGTTTTGAGATCATGTGCACTTTAGGTTAACTCAATGCACCTATTTTCATATTGTTTTGAGGTTTTATAAATATCCTTATAATCCCATAATTAATTGCAGTGCAATTTGAACTGGATTAACACCTGTGTGCCAGGATGAGCGCTTTACATTAGTGTAATGAATTTTTAACAGAAAACAGTTACTAAAACAAAATTTAACATATGACCACAAACTTACCAAACTCGATTCAACATATAACCACAAATTTACCAAAGACGATTCAACATATAACCACTTTACCAAAGACGATTCAACATATAACCACTTTACCAAAGACGATTCAACATATAACCACAAATTTACCAAAGACGATTCAACATATAACCACAAACTTACCAAAGACGATTCAACATATAACCACAAATTTACCAAAGACGATTCAACATATAACCACAAACTTACCAAAGACGATTCAACATATAACCACAAATTTACCAAAGACGATTTAACATATAACCACAAATTTACCAAAGACGATTCAACATATAACCACAAATTTACCAAAGAGGATTTAACATATAACCACAAATTTACCAAAGACGATTCAACATATAACCACAAACTTACCAAAGACGATTCAACATATAACCACAAATTTACCAAAGACGATTCAACATATAACCACTTTACCAAAGACGATTCAACATATAACCACAAATTTACCAAAGACGATTTAACATATAACCACAAACTTACCAAAGACGATTCAACATATAACCACAAACGTACCAAAGACGATTCAACATATAACCACAAACTTACCAAAGACAATTCAACATATAACCACAAATTTACCAAAGACGATTCAACATATAACCACTTTACCAAAGACGATTCAACATATAACCACAAATTTACCAAAGACGATTTAACATATAACCACAAATTTACCAAAGACGATTCAACATATAACCACAAACTTACCAAAGACGATTCAACATATAACCACAAATTTACCAAACTCGATTCAACATATAACCACAAATTTACCAAAGACGATTCAACATATAACCACAAACTTACCAAAGACGATTCAACATATAACCACTTTACCAAAGACGATTCAACATATAACCACAAATTTACCAAAGACGATTTAACATATAACCACAAATTTACCAAAGACGATTCAACATATAACCACAAATTTACCAAAGACGATTTAACATATAACCACAAATTTACCAAAGACGATTCAACATATAACCACAAATTTACCAAAGAGGATTCAACATATAACCATTTTACCAAAGACGATTCAACATATAACCACAAACTTACCAAAGACGATTCAACATATAACCACAAACTTACCAAAGACGATTCAACATATAACCACAAATTTACCAAAGACGATTCAACATATAACCACTTTACCAAAGACGATTCAACATATAACCACAAATTTACCAAAGACGATTTAACATATAACCACAAATTTACCAAAGACGATTCAACATATAACCACAAATTTACCAAAGACGATTCAACATATAACCACAAATTTACCAAAGACGATTCAACATATAACCACAAACTTACCAAAGACGATTCAACATATAACCACAAACTTACCAAAGACGATTCAACATATAACCACAAATTTACCAAAGACGATTCAACATATAACCACTTTACCAAAGACGATTCAACATATAACCACAAATTTACCAAAGACGATTTAACATATAACCACAAACTTACCAAAGACGATTCAACATATAACCACAAATTTACCAAAGACGATTTAACATATAACCACAAATTTACCAAAGACGATTCAACATATAACCACAAACTTACCAAAGACGATTCAACATATAACCACAAATTTACCAAAGACGATTTAACATATAACCACAAATTTACCAAAGACGATTCAACATATAACCACAAACTTACCAAAGACGCTTCAACATATAACCACAAATTTACCAAAGACGATTAAACATATAACCACTTTACCAAAGACGATTCAACATATAACCACAAATTTACCAAAGACGATTTAACATATAACCACAAATTTACCAAAGACGATTCAACATATAACCACAAACTTACCAAAGACGATTCAACATATAACCACAAATTTACCAAAGACGATTCAACATATAACCACAAATTTACCAAAGACGATTCAACATATAACCACAAATTTACCAAAGACGATTCAACATATAACCACAAATTTACCAAAGACGATTCAACATATAACCACAAACTTACCAAACTCGATTCAACATATAACCACAAATTTACCAAAGACGATTCAACATATAACCACAAATTTACCAAAGACGATTCAACATATAACCACAAATTTACCAAAGACGATTCAACATACAACCACAAATTTACCAAAGACGATTTAACATATAACCACAAACTTACCAAAGACAATTCAACATATAACCACAAATTTACCAAAGACGATTCAACATATAACCACAAACTTACCAAAGACTATTCAACATATAACCACAAATTTACCAAAGACGATTCAACATATAACCACAAACTTACCAAAGACGATTCAACATATAACCACAAATTTACCAAAGACGATTTAACATATAACCACAAACTTACCAAAGACGATTCAACATATAACCACAAATTTACCAAAGACGATTCAACATATAACCACAAATTTACCAAAGACGATTCAACATATAACCACTTTACCAAAGACGATTCAACATATAACCACAAATTTACCAAAGACGATTTAACATATAACCACAAATTTACCAAAGACGATTCAACATATAACCACAAACTTACCAAAGACGATTCAACATATAACCACAAATTTACCAAAGACGATTCAACATATAACCACAAATTTACCAAAGACGATTCAACATATAACCACAAATTTACCAAAGACGATTCAACATATAACCACAAATTTACCAAAGACGATTCAACATATAACCACAAATTTACCAAAGACGATTCAACATATAACCACAAATTTACCAAAGACGATTCAACATATAACCACAAACTTACCAAACTCTATTCAACATATAACCACAAACTTACCAAAGACGATTCAACATATAACCACAAACTTACCAAAGACGATTCAACATATAACCACAAATTTACCAAAGACGATTCAACATATAACCACAAATTTACCAAAGACGATTCAACATATAACCACAAACTTACCAAAGACGATTCAACATATAACCACAAATTTACCAAAGACGATTCAACATATAACCACAAATTTACTAAATTGGATTCAACATTAACCACTAAATTAACAGGATTCAATATATAACCACAAACTTACCAAATAGGATTCAACATATAACCACAAACTTACTAAATTGGATTAAACATTAACCGCTAACTTAACAGGATTCAACATATAACCGCAAACTTACCAAACAGGATTCATCATATAACTACAAATAACCCTTATAAGAAAATAACCCTTATTACCTAAGAAACAATAACAACTATGAGACAATGGCAAGAAGAACAGAATTTTTTTCCAGATCATTAAATTTTGTATCATCATCTATTATTCTGTGGAATAATTTACCAGTCGAAATTAGAAACTCCGAATCTCTTGCTATCTTTAAACGCAAACTTAAAAGCTTAATATTTGTTAGTCCTACAGTTCCTAGTTTCTTCTTACATGGTCCGCGACCACATGCTGATACACACCGAGAATTCGTAATGCATGTAGCAATCTTAATAACGATCTTTGTACAAATCATTTACAACCATCTCCAAGTTGCGACTGTGGACAAGTAATAGAAGATGCAGAACATTTTATGATTTATAATTTTCAATGCTTTCCAAAAACACATTAGAGAAACCAAGCGCTTTACAAACTAGCACATTTTACCAAGTTCTTAAAAAGGGTGCATACTGCTCTGACTCACTGTACTGAAAGTCTGTAATCTCCCTTTCTGCTATCATGACCTTGTGTTAGAACTTGTGGCCCAACCCGTTTGCATATTATATGGCAATAAAATATGTTTAAATCAAATCAACATATAACCACAGATGTGATGGTGGATTAAAATCCCAAACTTGACTTTTGAAAGTTTCAATATTAGAAATTCCTTTTTGTATTTGTTACAGTTACAGTTAATTGTCTGATCTGTGATAGTAGAAGCTTTATTTCCCCCAAAAAATGAACAGGAATACTGTCTTTTACTGTCATTTTTTCCATTGACCTATAAACATTCAAATGATCCTCAAATTATGAAAATATTGACCATTAAATATTATTATTATCCACCTACATTTCTATTCCAATGAAAAACGAGCATGTGTACCATGTGATTGTACGTAAGATACCATTATTGTAAGCTTCAAACCGGAAACGTCCCAAAAATGGATATTCTTTTCGTACTGGACGGCTGAATCGTCCCTAAATCGATAATCGTATTGGACGTTAAGGGTAAGTAACTCTAACGGGTTTCACACGCAGTGTCTCGGATATAACTTGTTGGAGAAAAGTCTGAGGTAATCCGGATAAATTTGGTGTCGTCTGCACAACAACAATAATAATGTTGTCCGATTCCGAGACAGATGATTTTTTGCCTGAGCAAATACCGGCTTACACAACCAGATGTTGCATTATTTCAACGATGGCTACATGTTTCCGTCACTGGGCAGAACCAGATATATTTTCTAGTAATCTTATTATGCTACTTTACTGTTTGTCTTTTTGTTAAAATAAAATAGTTCAAACGTAACATTTTGTTGATGTTTATTCTCTGCTGACTTTCATGTTTTCATCTGTAAGAAATTTAGCTGAATAATAAAAAGGTCATTATACAGTTAACTGTACAATATGGATTGTTACTGTACTCATCAATGTTGTGGTGAAAACTGTATTGGACTCAACGCCTACAGCTTCTCGTCCAATACAGGTTTTCACCACAACATTGACTTGTACAATAAAAATCCATATTGTACAGTTAACTTTATAATAACCTTATATTAATTACCATGATCTTATTCATAGATTTAATAAACATGTCAATTAATATTCCATTTATAAATCTTTTCAGTTAATTAGCATACTATCTGATGGGTTAGATGGGTACAGGATCTATACTTGTGAATGCTTCATTGAAAGAAAATGCCATGTATCATCCACCCTCGCATGCCTATAATTAAAGTACAGCTAGCTAGATACCATTACATCGATTATTCTCCAGAATTACCCTTACATCAATTATATTTCATAAGGTAACTAAGGTAACATTCACTTCAAAAGAAAGTCTTAAATAAAGTATATGGGATTGGCAACATGGCATACCAGTTGTGAATTTATCTATGCCAAAGATTTTTTTCCCACAAATACTTGGAGCCAACTATATCTATCAATAGACTTTTAGATAAGGGATGTTTAAGGAGGTAGATTCTTTTGATAAATGGTTGCTATGAATTGTGTTCCAAACACAGATTCAGATTTGGGAGGCTCCATAATAATTAGCCCCCCTGACACAGTACCAATTCTGTATCTACTGCAACTTAACACTGTGACCGTCATTATCAACTGGCATTCACACCAACTACGACCCACCCATTCACCATCATTGTCAACTGAGTGACATTCTCCCAAACTGCAACCACTGTGGAGGGGTGCTCCACCCCACTTTCATCATCACTATCAACTGAGTGACATTCCCCAAATTGTACCCCACCCTTTTACCACCATTATCAACTGAGTGACATTCCCCCAAACTGCTACCCAAACTTTCATCATCATTTTCAACTGAGTGACATTTCCCCAAACTGCACAACCCACTTTCATCCTCATTATCAACAGACTGACATTCCCCCAAACTGCAACCCACCCTCTTACCATCATTATCAACTGAGTGACATTCCCCCAAACTGCAACCCACTTTCACCATCATTATCAACTGAGTGACACTCTCACAAACTGCAACCCCGCACCCCCACCCCCTCCCTCCCACTTTCCTCATCATTATCAACTGAGTGACATTCCCCCAAACTGCCAACCCAAACTTTCATCATCATTATCAACTGAGTGACATTCCCCCAAACTGCCAATGCAAACTTTCATCGTCATTACCTACTGAGTGACATTCTCCGAAACTGCAACCCACCCTTTCACCATCATTATCAACTGAGTGACATTGTGACATTCCCCCAAACTGCCAACCCAAACTTTCACCATCATTATCAACTGAGTGACATTCCCCCAAACTGCCAACCCACGATTTTCCACCATCATTATTAACTGAGTGACATTCTCACAAACTGCACCCTCACCCCCACCCCCTCCCTCCCACTTTCCTCATCATTATCAACTGAGTGACATTCCCCCAAACTGCCAACCCAAACTTTCATCATCATTATCAACTGAGTGACATTCCCCCAAACTGCCAACCCACCATTTTCCACCATCATTATTAACTGAGTGACATTCTCACAAACTGCACCCTCACCCCCACCCCCTCCCTCCCACTTTCCTCATCATTATCAACTGAGTGACATTCCCCCAAACTGCCAACCCAAACTTTCATCATCATTATCAACTGAGTGACATTCCCCCAAACTGCCAATGCAAACTTTCATCGTCATTACCAACTGCAACTCGCCAAACTTTCACCATCATTATCAACTGAGTGACATTCTTCCTAACTGTAAAAGTCTGAATGTGCATCTGTATTCTATTATAAATCTCCATTTCGTGTTCTGTTCATTTGTTCAGACTGTGTACTCATTCACTTTCTACTCATGGAGCCAAAAGGTGCAAAAGTACAGGCGAGGAGCCAGATTAGATAAATAAGATATATTTACATATGAACTCTTCAGTTTGGAGGCAGTAAAACATAGGGTAACTGAGTTTGCAGTTCTTTTGCCAGAAGTACATAGACTCTTAGGGGAAATAAGACATGGTAATTTTCCATCAGCAAAAATAAGAGTTGAATTATCAAGTTATTTCTCTGTTTGAAATAAGAGAACAGACATAAGACACACCAATTATATTGTTTAAGAAGCTGTTCACACTTCCTGTCCCCACTCCCACATACCATTTGCTGTTTTAAAGTCGCATTTTTAAAATTTATTTTTAGTGGTGGCCATCTTGAATTTTTTACCGACCTGAAATTTTGCTAGATCAACTAGACATCAAGAGCAACATTCCGGCTAAGTTGCATAAAATTCCATCAAGTAGTTTCAGAGGAGTAGTCGCCACAAAAAAAAGTTAAGGGACAGATGGACGGACGGCCGACGGACGCCGCACCACGGCATAAGCTTAAGCTCTGCTAATCTTTGATCAGTAGAGCTAAAAAACAAGAAATGTCACTGTAAGTGACAAATGCCCTCAAAGTGACCTTAAACAGCATGTGCAATATTAAAATAATCCGCCTA
Organism: Cyrtodaria siliqua; assembly: GCA_037043455.1. Classification (NCBI taxonomy): domain Eukaryota; kingdom Metazoa; phylum Mollusca; class Bivalvia; order Adapedonta; family Hiatellidae; genus Cyrtodaria; species Cyrtodaria siliqua. Next base: position 63,397 of record JAWPHD010007999.1, on the reverse strand, counting down.
AAATGTATGAGAAGTTAAACACATAAGATTTCGGCCCTTATATAACATATATAGATTAAAAAAAATCAAAGGGCCATAACTCGTGTAAAACTGATCGATTCAAACATATTTTTCTGCGATGACATATTCATATCATGTTTATAATCAGTATGGCAAATATAACAAGAGGTCAATGACCTTGAAGCTCTACTGATAGGTTTTTGATAGCTAGATCAGCATTCATGTGAAGTTTCATGAAAATCCGTTAAGTAGTTTCAGGAGTAGTCGCTACAAGTTTTCATTATATAACTCTATGTAAACAAAGCAAAGATGGCCACTGGTGGCCATGTTTAACGTCAAATCAAAATAGTTTTTGGCAAGGATCATCATCATGTCATACTGATCATTTTAGAAAAAGTCCCATATCAATATCACTTATAGTTTTCAAGAAGTAGTCGCTACAAACTTGTATTCTGAAAATCTATTTTTAGCCATGGTGGCCATCTTGAAATTCCGGCTAGGATCAATTAGACGTCGAAAGCAAAATTCCTGTGAAGTTTCATGAAAATCTGTCGAGTAGTTACAGAGGAGTAGTCACTACAAGTTTTTACTAGATAACTCTATGTAAACAAAGATGGCCTAATGTCGAATCAAAACGACTTTCGACAAGGACCAACATCATGTCAAGCTGATCATTTTAGAAAAAGTCCCATATCAATATCACTTATAGTTTTCAAGAAGTAGTCGCTACAAACTTGTTTTTCAAAAATCTATTTTTAGATTTGGCTTGGCAGCCATCTTGGATTTCACATCAACATGAATTTTTGCTAGGATCAACTAGACTTCATGGGCAACATTTCTGTAAAGTTTCATGAAAATCCATTCAGTAGTTTCAGAGGAGTAGTCGCTACAAAAAAAGTTTATGGACAAGACAAACAGACGGACGGACGCCGCACCACGGCATAAGCTCTGTAGAGCTAAAAACAATCCACCTTAAATGATCGAGGCGCTGAGCACACAGACGAACAGATGCTGGACAAGCTCAAACACAGTATACCCCTCTTCAACTTTGTTGGGTGGGGTTGGGGGTTGGGGGTTGGGGGAGTATAATTATCTAAAATGTTGGTGGGTAAACTGGGTACAGTGTAACAAAGTTGGTATGTTTAGGGTAAAGATGGTGAGTATGTCAGGTTATGAGAAACAATTTTTGTTGTATTATTTGTAAGTTATGACACTGTCCTGGATTCTATCCTGCTGCATGTAACTCACCGAAATTTAAACCAATGATGCTGGCACTTCTCATCAAATGCAGATCCCCATGCTATTTTATTATGCAAAATTGTGTTACTGCCAAGAATGTGACACTATTAAAATACAATTTTCTGTCAGCTGCAATACAATTGTGATTCATACCCATCATACAGTAGAATGGAAGCTATAAACCATCCCAAATCTTACTACAGTAATACAGTAAATTAAGATGTCAATGCAACACTGCTGTATCAGTAGACTTTGTTGGTGGTGAATTGGTGGGGGGGTGGGGGTGGGGATACAACTGTGATTCATACCCATCATACAGTAGAATGGAAGCAATGGATACAACTGTGATGCATACCCATCATACAGTAGAATGGAAGCAATGGATACAACTGTGATTCATACCCATCATACAGTAGAATGGAAGCAATGGATACAACTGTGATTCATACCCATCATACAGTAGAATGGAAGCAATGGATACAACTGTGATTCATACCCATCATACAGTAGAATGGAAGCTATGGATACAACTGTGATTCATACCCATCATACAGTAGAATGGAAGCTATGGATACAACTGTGATTCATACCCATCATACAGTAGAATGGAAGCTATGGATACAACTGTGATTCATACCCATCATACAGTAGAATGGAAGCAATGGATACAACTGTGATTCATACCCATCATACAGTAGAATGGAAGCTATGGATACAACTGTGATTCATACCCATCATACAGTAGAATGGAAGCAAAGGATACAACTGTGATTCATACCCATCATACAGTAGAATGGAAGCTATGGATACAACTGTGATTCATACCCATCATACAGTAGAATGGAAGCTATGGATACAACTGTGATTCATACCCATCATACAGTAGAATGGAAGCTATGGATACAACTGTGATTCATACCCATCATACAGTAGAATGGAAGCAATGGATACAACTGTGATTCATACCCATCATACAGTAGAATGGAAGCAATGGATACAACTGTGATTCATACCCATCATACAGTAGAATGGAAGCTATGGATACAACTGTGATTCATACCCATCATACAGTAGAATGGAAGCAATGGATACAACTGTGATTCATACCCATCATACAGTAGAATGGAAGCTATGGATACAACTGTGATTCATACCCGTCATACAGTAGAATGGAAGCTATGGATACAACTGTGACTCATACCCATCATACAGTAGAATGGAAGCTATGGATACAACTGTGATTCATACCCGTCATACAGTAGAATGGAAGCTATGGATACAACTGTGATTCATACCCATCATACAGTAGAATGGAAGCAATGGATACAACTGTGATTCATACCCATCATACAGTAGAATGGAAGCTATGGATACAACTGTGATTCATACCCATCATACAGTAGAATGGAAGCTATGGATACAACTGTGATTCATACCCATCATACAGTAGAATGGAAGCTATGGATACAACTGTGATTCATACCCATCATACAGTAGAATGGAAGCAATGGATACAACTGTGATTCATACACATCATACAGTAGAATGGAAGCTATGGATACAACTGTGATTCATACCCATCATACAGTAGAATGGAAGCTATGGATACAACTGTGATTCATACCCATCATACAGTAGAATGGAAGCTATGGATACAACTATGATTCATACCCATCATACAGTAGAATGGAAGCTATGGATACAACTGTGATTCATACCCATCATACAGTAGAATGGAAGCTATGGATACAACTGTGATTCATACCCATCATACAGTAGAATGGAAGCTATGGATACAACTATGATTCAACCCATCATACAGTAGAATGGAAGCAATGGATACAACTGTGATTCATACCCATCATACAGTAGAATGGAAGCTATGGATACAACTGTGATTCATACCCATCATACAGTAGAATGGAAGCAATGGATACAACTGTGATTCATACCCATCATACAGTAGAATGGAAGCTATGGATACAACTGTGATTCATACCCATCATACAGTAGAATGGAAGCTATGGATACAACTGTGATTCATACCCATCATACAGTAGAATGGAAGCTATGGATACAACTGTGATTCATACCCATCATACAGTAGAATGGAAGCAATGGATACAACTGTGATTCATACCCATCATACAGTAGAATGGAAGCTATAAACCATCCCAAATCTTACTACAATAAATTAAGATGTCAATGCAACATTCTGTGCAGTGGACTTGGTTGGTGTGAATTATTGGGGGGGGGGGGGGGGGGGGGGGGGGGGGGGGGGGGGGGGGGGGCGATAGGACCTTATGGCTAGGGTGAAGATACAGACCAGTGTTTGGTTCTGAGGTGAGTATTTGTACCAATTTATTCAAAATCCCTCCATGCATGTGAAAGTTATGGAGCGGACATGTCAAATCATTAATATCTTGCGGCTTTCCTGGCAAAAAATCAAATTGTTCATTTAATTTCACTTGAAGAAGTTTGTATGAGCAATTTTCCTGTTGAACTCATCTTTGACAAATAACATCAATTACAAAATGTATGATAAAACTGTTAACAAACAATTAGAATGCATTATTAATTTTCATAAAGTGATAAACAATTCATAAATAATGTTTACACACACAAAAAAACAAACTTTTCTTTTTAATTAAACGCAATTATTATGCCATTAATGACTTGCTACAAACAAACAGACTTCAAAGCCAATTGTGTGATTTAAGTTTCCTTTCAATAACTGATTAGCAATATGTAAATAATAAAACGGCATGCCAAAACCAACAAATAATAATACTTCTGTTATTTGAGGCACATATAAATGATTGTAAAGGGAATGTAGCGACACAGCCAAACCATCTTTATTACTGAGATTCTGAACAAAAAAACGAATCAAGATTAAAGAATTATCAAAATTGGATGATAAACAAAGAAAATTTGATCATTTGACAGTTCTGTTGAAACGGATATGGAAGCCGCCATTTTGAGAGCTATGACATCACAGTTCTAAATGACTATATATGGAATACTTATAAATATGAACATTTACTGATTTATAGGGAAACAAGAGCTGTCGGAGAACAGCACAGCTCGACTATTCGATTTTTCAGAGAATAATAAATTATATAGCCAGTATATACCATCAGAAAACAAGGCTAAAACAATGTGGGGGTGGAGTTGGGGGCAGGGCGGGTATATTGTAATTTTTTCATCGTTTTACATCGTTTTTTATGATAAATACCCCCGCAAACAATTGTTTAGTAAGATTAAGGGCAATAACTCTGCATGGTATTGACTGAGCAACATCAAAATTGTATCACGTACATGTACACTTCATGATTATCATGTACATAAAGTTATAATTCAATATCGTCCAAACTGTAAAAGTAGTTCACTCCACAAGATTGCATATGCTGAATAAAGCAATGTTTACTACATGCAAGGGCAATAACTCTGCATGAAATTGACTGAGCAACACCAAATTGTACCACGTACATGTACACTTCATGTTTATCATGTACACAAATTTATAATTCAATATCTTCCAAACTGTAAAAGTAGTTCACTCCACAAGATTGCATATGCTGAATAAAGCAATGTTTACTACTACTACTACTTGCAAGGGCAATAACGCTGCACGGATTGACTGAGCAACACCAAAATTGTGTCACGCACATTTACACTTCATGATGATCATATACTCAAAGTTTCAATTCAATATCTTAATAACTGTTGAAGTAGTTCGCTCCACAGTATTGCATATGCTGAATAGCAATTTTGACTAAGTTCAAGAGCAATAACTCTGCATGGCTTTGACTGAGCAAAGAAAGATTGTGTCATGCACATATACACTTCATTTTGATTATGTATACAAAATTTCATTTAATATTTTGAAAACTGTAGATGTAGTTCGCTCCACAAGACTGCATATGCTGAATACAGCAATTTTGACTAAGTGCAAGGGCAATGACTCTGCATGGAATTGAACGAGCCACACCAAAATTGTGTCATGCACATCTACAATTCATGTTGATCATGTACACAAAGTTTCAGTTCAATATCTTGAAAACTGTAAAAGAAGTTCTCTCCACAATATTGCAAATGCCGAATATAGATATTTTTACTAAGTGCAAGGGCAATAACTCTGCATGGAATTGAGCTAGCCAAACCCAAATTACATCACACACATGTACACTTCATGTTGATCAGGTATACAAAGTTTCAATTCAATATCTTGAAAACTGTAAAAGTAGTTTTCTCCACAAGATTGCATATGTTGAATATAGATGTTGAATATAGCAATTTTGACTAAGTGCATGGGTAATAACTCTGCATGGAATTGAGCGAGCTACACCAAAATCTAGACAACAAACAGACAACAGATGAAGAGTGGTCCAAATAGTATAACTCCGAGTCTTCAGCTCAGGTGAGCTAAAAAAAATACTGTGTGTTTATTGTTCAAGATAATACGGTAACCTTGGCTAATACAATTTAACCTCTGACTGGGAGCTTTGTTCCTCAACCTATTCAAAATTGACAGATCAACAGCTAAAAATGTTAGCTTTTGCTGAGCTAACCTTTGGCAGTGAGCTTTGCTGAGCTAACCTCTGGCAATGAGCTTTGCTGAGCTAACCTCTGACAGTGAGCTAAGCTGAGCTAACCTCTGGCAACGAGCTTTGCTCCCCATTATTTTCAACTCTGATATTCCCAAGCTTCTTCAACTAGCTTATAATTTTTAAATACAAGTAATAACACCTTTTTCATTCTGTCAACATTTTCAGAGTCTAATATAACTTTAAATTTTATATGACATTAAATTTAAAGTATTTTAAAAACTTTCGATGAAAAAAGAAAAGTTGAAAAGAAAAATGCTTTGGGCAGATAAATAATGTATATGGTAATTCATTTTTTTATTATTAAAAACGATATGATATGAACAAAATTACTTATAAAGGTCTAGGTATGATAAGGGACAAAATTGGCCCCCAATATTGAACGTTTTAATGCACAAGTTTTGAATATCTAATTTAGCTTTAAATGAACTGAATCAATATTAAAACTCATTACAAGTACGTTTGAAGGCTCTCAATGAGTTTAAGAGCCTCACAAACAAGGCCTTTTCTTTCAAAAAATGACATTTTTGTTCATTTTCAGCAGTTTTCGATCAGTTTTTGGTCTTGGAAATACAGAGCGCACCCTCGAGCACATCTGATTTTTTGTTGAAACAGGTACTTGATAGGGATGCATCATAAGCCAAAAATCTGCGTGTGCTCGGAGGTGCGCTCTTTATTTTTAGGATCAAAATCTTGCCCAGAAAGGTCCAAAATCTACAAAATATAACAAAATTACCAAAAATACCGTTTTTTGAGACCCTATTAAATCTTTTAGATAAATAAAATAAATAAAAATATATTTTGAAGATAGAATATGATCAATTTACTTCAACATGCACAACAGATTATATGTAAATATTATTTTTTTGCATTTTGAATATATTGGGGGCCAAAATACCCCATTATCATACCTTGTCCTTTACTGCTTTACATTTAAATTAATAATTTGTCTTGAACTATCAGAGTAAGAAAGAGCATAACAAGATTTATATAATATTTCACAGTGCACAAAGATTAGCAAATAACATTTATTTATAATTAGTGGCATTTCACATTATCTAAAATTAAATGTGTAAACATGTCTATTCAAGACATCTAACATAACCACAGAGAGAAGAAAACCCCTCAATGCCAATGAAGAGATTGTATATGTTAACCATTACGTTTCCATAAAATCTTGGTACACGTGAACTTGAAGCTGAAAATTAATTTTACGAAAACTAAGCGCTCAGCTAACAGTTTTATTAGAACAAGTGGATTTTTCTCTGGTGAGTGTCTACCGTACAACAGCTTAAATGAGCCCAGAAACACTGAAGTGCCCAAATTGGATCAAAATGATTCACTTGGCAGATTTGATGGTTCAGTTGGCAGACTGGTTTCATAATGGCTCATTTGGCAGAAATGAGACTGGTTTCATAATGATTCACTGGCAGAGCTGATAATGGTTTCACTATGACTTAAATGGCAGAACTGAGGCAGGGTTTCATAATGGCTCACTTGACAGCGATGAGACTGGTTTCATAATGGCTCACTTGACAGAGATGAGACTGGTTTCATAAAGGCTCACTTGATAGAGATGAGACTGGTTTCAAAACAACTCACTGGCAGAGCTGATAATGGTTTCATTATGGATTACATGGCATGGTAGAACTGAGACTTGGTTTTATTAGAACAAGTTGATTTTTTATGTCGAGTGTCTACCATACAACAGCTTAAATGAGCCCAGAAACACTGTGAAGTGCCCAAATTGGCTCAAAATGATTCACTTGGCAGATTTGATGGCTCAGTTGGCAGAGATTGGTTTTATAATGGCTCATTTGGCAGAGATGAGACTGGTTTCATAATGGCTCACTTGACAGAGATGAGACAGGTTTCATAACGATTCACTGGCAGAGCTGATAATGGTTTCACTACGGCTTACATAGCATGGTAGAACTGAGACAACTTGGTTTCATAATGCCTCACTTGACAGAGCTGAGACTGGTTTCATAATGGCTCACTTGACAGAGCTGAGACTGGTTTCATAATAGCTCATAGGAAGAAGTGACAATGGTTTCATAAACTGTTTACAGAGAGAGAAATACTTACAAAAGTATGAGATATGTTTTTTTTGTTTTGTTTTTTGTGTTGTTTTTTTCTGTTTGAACAAACCTTTGCAAAGTGAACTTGGAATGGGATTGTGCAATTCCCAATATGGAAAATTGTGTTCGTCATAAATTTGTCAAATATGCAGATAAGTGACACAAGCACAGAAGTTATTTAGTTTTATTTTTTCCTAGTGGAGTGACAGCTTTTCGCTCCACTGTTATGTGATAGTGTGTACGCTCAATACCTGCCTTTTGTCATACGCTCACGTGACATTGCGTGCACTCAATACCTGCCTTTTGTCATACGCTCACACGAGATTAACCTTAAAATCAATTAACTAAAGTCTTGAAAGATTATCAACTATTTTATTATCAACAAAGCAAATTAATAGATAGATCAGGTTCCACGACCATTTTTAGTAAAAGAAATTTAGACGTTTTTTTAGGTATTTTAAAATATAGCCAAGTGGACAAAAATATAGACTAAAAGAAATTGTTGTTTGCGTTTGATTGCAAAATTAAAGGAATGCACAGAAATGTGACTATAGTGTCACATCAGCTTTCCACTATAAATTGTGACCGAAACTGCGTATGTTCTTCAAAATATACTCTTACCCTTTTCAAAATCCCGTAATTTCTAATATTGCTAACATCTTATAATTATGATGTCTGCAGAAATCATAAGTTTAAAAGAGGAGAAAAATTCTACTTATTTTCAATGAGTTATTCCTAGTACTGAATTTCGATCATTAAGACAGTTAATTGATGGAAGGCTAAGTGAAAAGCTAGGTCAATTATGAAATGCCCAATTTTACAAGTTATGGTATTTTTTTAGTTTGGTTGAATGTCTGCCTTATCAAGTTGTTCATTATCGTTTTTCCTTACCTATTCTCTCCTATTCTTACAGTAGGACATGGATTAAGTTGTGCACCCATTTTACCTGTGTACAATATACATATTGGTCCATTGATTACTTACGACAACATTACCATTGCTTTAACTCAACTTGCATTAGTCCACGAGTGGAAAAACTTCCCAAATTCCCTTCCCGGGACTGCGGCCAGATAAGGGAGTCGCTAAATGGTTAACCCCATACATCCGAAATCAGAACAAGGCTCACTTCCTCTTTTCCACTCGCGCTATATCTGAAAAGATCAGGTAATTTCGGGTGGCTCAATTTTGCGTTTTTCCACGGGTTTTGTGTTTTGTTTACTTTATTTTTGTATTTCTTTATTGTTATACACTTTTTTCTACATTAACAGTTCGTGCGTTTAGCACTCGCTGTCGTACTTTTTCTATTTTAGCGCATCATGTCGCATGTGACCACGCCACCGCTGGGTCGGGAGTCCTGCTCGAAGGGGGAAATGAGTACCCCTTACGCCCAGGATAAACCCCAACCCAGACGGAAACTGCCTGGTTCCCCTTCCAACCCTGTTTCCAGTAAGCTGGCCGGTACTGGGGGGGACCACGGTAGTGCCAGAGACTCTCTCCCTAAAAGGTTTGCGGAAGGCCCTCAGAACAGCTCCGGTTCGGAATCATCTAGGTCACCTTCCAGAGAGTCCAGGCACAGGAGTAACCATGATTACTCAGGTAAGGAGACTGTACTTTCTTCTAATTCTGAATTTTCGTTTTTTTTCGAACTCCCCTCTACGTCATAGGGGTAGGTTGCACTCCCGGCGTAAACGTAGATCTAGTAGTAGCTCTCATAGACGTCATCGGCACCATCATATGTCTTCTCGGGAACTAGACAATCTCAGGTCTCTTCTGAGCTCGGCTTCCCGGCTCTCTCATTCTAAGAGACCCAGGGACCACTCTAGGTCTCGCTCTAGAGCTCATTCTAAGAGATCCAGGGACCACTCTAGGTCTCGCTCTAGAGATGTTTCCAAGCGGGCTAGACGTTCCCCTTCTAGTTCTTCTCGCCCCAGAAGGGATCACGCTCACACCATCTAAGGTTTTCCCCCCCTTCGCTTGTTCTTCCCCCTCAACCTCAAGAGGAGGTTTATTCGGGTTTTTTGTTGGATCCTGCCACAGGTTTGTTTCAATCTGGTCAACCTCCCTTACCCCCTCAGAGTGTGACTTCTGAGCTTCCTGAAGCGTTGCAGGAAGAACCTTCTCAAGGTGCAGTTTGGCCTTCCTTTTCCGATCTGATTGGCCTTCTTAGGGATAGGTTGGGACCCTCAGTTTGCCCTCCTGTAGTTGCACCTGTCAGTTCCTCTGCTGGTGCTTCTGCCATGGACTACTTTGATTTACAGGCTGACTCTTCGAAACCTGACATTTCTTTACCCCAGAGTAGGCAGGTTGCTTCTCTTCTTTCCTCTCTTTTGACTGAGGTCAGGGGTTCGGAAACAGTTCAGGGGTCACCACTTTCTCAGTTTCCTAAGGCCCTTCGTACTAATAAGCTTCTGACTGGTCAAAGGCAGTGCAATAACTTACGTGCACTGTATGTGCCTCAAGCTCCTGTTCTCCCTTTGGAACCTCCCTTGGTGGATTCCTCTATTCAGGATGTTCTTCGGCCTAGGACTAGCTTGCCTTCCGGGGCTACCATCCCTTTGGTGGATGTTGTATCTTTGGATCGTTTGGCACGTAAAGGTGTCCAGATTTCTTCCCATACCGATTTGTTTCTTTGCAGCATCCTCTCAATTCTAAGAGACCTTTCTCCTTCGCCTGAGGCTCTTATCGAGCTTCAACGCTATATCCTTTCCACATTGAAGGCTAACATCGACGCTATGGGTTTGTTTCTTTGGATGTCCGAGGCCTTTAGTCTGTTCAGAAGGGACGCGATTTTGAACCTCTCTGTTCTTAATCCGAAATTGTCTGCTAGCCTTAGGGCGGGACCCATTAATTCCCCCACACTCTTTGGTCCCTCCTTCCCAGATGTGCTCTCCCATTATAGGGAAGAGGTCAAGCATTCTTCTTTCCAGAAGATAGCACTTTCTTCTGTTCGACCTCCTAGACCCCCTCACAGGTTTACGACCCCTAAAGCTACGGTTACAGGGCCCCGATAGTAGCTCCTGCACCCTTTGTTCCGCAGGCTTCTTCTTCCGTGGTTCAACCCAGGTCTTTTTGTCCCCCTAAGCGACAGGATAAGTACCATTCTGGGGGTCGGAGTAAGGGTACTACCGGTAGGGGTAGGGGCAGAGGCTCTCGCTTCCCTGCCCCATAGGGCTGCCCGCTCCGGTTTCCCACAGGCTCCTTCCGGTTCGGCTCCTCCTCTAGACTTGAGGATCCCAAAACCGGAAATACCAACAGGCGGCAGACTTTCTGCCTTCAGTCAAGCCTGGGAAAATATAGCAGATCCTTGGACACTCTCAGTGGTCCGGGGCGGGTATCTCATTCCTTTTCATGTCCAACCTCCTCTCATACGTCATCCTCCATCCAGTTTCGGTCCTCCTCGAGATTCAGAGAAGTTTCGGGTCTTGGATCAGGAGATTCAAAACCTCTTGCTGTTACAGGCAGTGGAGCCAGTGCTTCCCTCCCATCCAAGAAAGGGCTTTTACAGCCACCTCTTTGTAGTGGCCAAACCTTCGTGTTCTTGGAGAACCATCATAGATCTTTCAATTCTGAACAGGTTTATCATCACTCCACATTTCAAAATGGAAACTCTAGCTTCCATTCGGCTGGAACTACAGCAGGGAGACTGGGTAACCTCCCTGGACCTGAAAGATGCATATTTTCATGTCCCCATCCATCCCTTTTCAAGGAAATACCTTCGGTTTGTCTGGCAGGGGACAACCTATCAGTTCCGAGCACTACCATTCGGACTAGCTCCAGCCCCTTATGTGTTCACTCGGTTGATCAAGGTGGTTTGTGCCCACGTCCATTGCATGGATATTCGTTTGCACACTTACCTAGACGATTGGCTTAAACCAGCCTGAGCTCCAGAGATCTGGCTCTATCTCACTCAAAGCTTCTACTTTCAGTAATTCTAGGTCTAGGTTTTATTCCAAACTGGGACAAGTCGGAACTAATCCCTTGTCAGGCCTTCAATTTCCTCGGAGCTCGTCTTTCTCTAGTCGAAGCCCTGGTAGGCCCATCTTTGGACAGAATCCATCACCTACAGGAGTCCCTCGGGGCCCTCTTGTTACAAACCTCGGCTTCAGCAAGGGAACTCCATTCCCTTTTGGGTCAAATGGAATCTATGTCCAAGCTCCTTCCTCAGGGCAGGACTCACAAACGCCCGTTACAGTGGGCATTAAAAGACAGGTGGGATCAGGCTACCCAATCTTGGGAATGCCAAATCCAGCTAGGCCCTTGGTTCAAATTAGCAACTCTCCAGTGGTTAGATTCGGCTTTTCTTATGGAAAGAGTTCCCCTTCACCCTCCAGACCCAGATTTACATCTGTTAACGGATGCCAGCCTTCTGGGCTGTGGGGCCCATTTGGGAGATCTTCAGGCCTCGGGTTTTTGGACCCTCTCCGAAAAGACCTCCCATATCAATCTTTTGGAGCTAAAGGCAGTTTTCTTGGCGCTTCAGGCCTTCTTAATAGATATACGAGGCTATTCGGTCTTGTTGGCCACAGACAACACTACAGTTGCGGCGTACCTCAACAAGGAAGGGGGATCTCATTCCAGGAATCTCTCAGATTTAGCAACAGAAATCCTCAAGTGGTGTTTCCAAGAAGAAGTCTTCCTGAGAGCATGTTTTATCCCAGGGAAACTGAATGTCTTGGCGGATTCCCTATCCCGGAAGAATCAGGTCATTCAGACGGAGTGGAGACTGCACTTTCCAACGTTGTCCCAAGTGTTTCGTCTTTGGGACACCCCACATGTGGACCTGTTCGCAACCCGGTTGAACAACCAACTTCTGTCTCCCCAGTACCAGACCCCTTGGCATGGGCAGTGGACGCCCTTGCTATACCGTGGCGGGACCTGTTCGCCTATGCATTCCCTCAACCTCCTCTGCTGTCCCGAGTACTTCTGACGATCCAGCGAGAAGCTTGTCTGGTCATCTTGATAGCCCCACTTTGGTCAGGCCATCCATGGTTTCCAACACTCCTATCTCTCCTGGTGGCTCCTCCCCTGAAGCTAGCCCCCAGGTTAGATCCCTTGTGTCAACCCCTGTCACGACTACTTCATCCCAGGCTGAAGGTATTCAACCTTCACTCCTGTCTCTTATCCAACGACATCTGCAGACGGCAGGTTTTTCTGAAAGGGTTCCCCATCGAGTCTGTACCTCTAGAAGGCCTTCCACTAATGCCCTCTATGAATATCGGTGGAAGTTCTGGACGGATTGGTGTGTCTCAAGGTCATTGGATCCACTCCATCCATCTTTGACTTCACTCTCAGACTTCCTTGTCTCTTTGTTTGAGGACAAATCTCTTTCCCCTTCTTCGGTTAAAGGTTATCGCTCCGCTATTTCTATCACGCTCAAGGAAATTACGGGGCATGATTTCTCGGATAGTCCTCTTCTAATATTATTAAAAGCATAGAGTTAGAGAGCCCAGCAGTTGCCCATGTTGCTCCCAAATGGGATCTTCTGTTGGTTCTCAAGACTATCGCAGGCCCTCCTTTCGAACCTCTTGTTTCCTATGGTAGGAAGGAGCTTACCCTCAAGGCTACCTTTCTTCTAGCCCTAGCCTCGGGCCTAGACGGAGCGAGATCCATGCCTTACTGGGGACTGAAGAATCTATTGCTTTTGCTGCAGACGGGTCTTCAGTTACCTTACATTTCTTTCCAGGTTTTTTGGCCAAAAACCAACGACCTTCGGTTCCTAGCTTACCACTGGTTATTCCGGCTCTACCCCCCTCAGGTGATACCAATTCTTCTAGCCTCTGTCCGATTAGGGCTCTAAGAATCTACCTGGAGCGTTCAAGGTTATGGCAACGGGGCAGAAAGAGACTTTTTCTGCCACATTTTCTGCACGCTACTAAAGAAATTTCTTTGGCTTCCATTTCTAGGTGGATTGTGGAAACCATTAAAGTGGCCTATAATGTGCAAAAGACCGATCTACCAGGGTCAAACCCTACAGCGCATGAAGTCAGGGCTCTGTCTTCATCCTTAGCATGGTCTAATTCAATTCCCTTAGAACGCATTCTTAAAGCGTGCTATTGGAATTCGGACAACTCTTTTGTTAGGTTCTACCTAAGGGATTGTTCTCAGCTCAATATCGAATTGGCTTCTCTGGGTCCGTTGGTAGCTGCCCAGTCTGTCATCGGAGCTTTGCTACCCGATCATTAGATGACTAGGTTGTCTGCAAGTCACTAACGTCCGGGGTTTCGAACCAAACTTTCTACATATGCATGTTTTGCATGTACCAGCCTTACCTATGGTTACTGTTATAGCTGGTTATTTTTCCCATATGCATGTTGTTTGTTTTGCCTATTCGCACACAGTTAAATGTTACTTTGTGTTTATAGTTTTTTACCTATACAGTTAATTATATGAAACTTAAACTGTTTATGTAAGTATCTAATTGGGATTTATTGATACTGGTTTTCTATTAACAATCGATTTAATACAAACATATTCTTCTGATAGATATGTTTGATATTGCCGATTATTCAATGGTGCTGGGCTTAATTGCCCTTGACCTTCTTGACAGACGGACGGTTTACTGTACCATACTTGACTTTTACACCTTCGATTTAACTACGGGTGTAGTAGAGACTCCTTCTACATATACTTGTGAATAGGACTGCACGTGCCACATTCACCATGTTATTTTTACCTCTTCTGGAGATGTCATGGAGTCTCCGTCAATTTGTGTATTGTGAACCAAGCAGGACCCCTATATATGGGTGAGTGTTAGTTAGTTGTTTCTGCAGGTTCTAATCTGCTCTAATTTCTCGTGATTATAGCAGGTTTGATCATTCCCCTTTGCTTGTTGTTTCAGTTTGTTCAAATTCCCTTGATACATTCTACCTATCATAACAGGCTACCTTTCCACCCCATTTTAAATTTGTTAAAGTCGCAATGGTAATGTTGTCGTAAGTAATCAATGGACCAATATGCTAAATTTGGTTCATTTTAGTATTGGTCTTTTATACTTACGACAACATTAATCCCACCCCTCCTTAATTAGAATTTGCAGAATAAGAGGAAGTGAGCCTCGTTCTGATTTCGGATGTATGGGGTTAACCATTTAGCGGCTCCCTTATCGGGCCGCAGTCCTGGGAAGGGAATTTGGGAAGTTTTTCCACTCGTGGACTAATGCAAGTTGAGTTAAAGCAATGCTAATGTTGTCGTAAGTATAATAGACCAATACTAAAATTGAACCAAATTTAGCATGTTGCAGTAAATCAACATTTATAAATGGATGCAAAAGTTTTTGTAGATGTTTAAATAAATCACAAGATAATATACAAGATACATTTCAATGATGCACTCAGCTGACTTTTGGGGAAATGAAACAAACAAGGATCCACTTGACAGGTACAGATTATTCCAGATTTGTGTATATAACTGGCAAAAACACAAAAAAACACTGAACATCAAGACATGTATAAGACCCCTAGACACTGAACATGGAGGTTGTGAAAACAAACCATATGAAGTGTTAATTAAGGAAATATTGACCTATGCTACTAGTTAATACATTTTAAGATGTAAGAAGAGAGTAAACCACATACACACAATTATGTGAAATTAAACAACATAGTTTTTACTTTTTTGTTATTTGACTAAGTATTTAAACAAGAGGTCAACGACATTGAAGCTCTACTGATAGTTTTGCTAGATCAGCATTCCTGTGAAGTTGCATGAAAATCTGTCAAGAAGTTGCAGAGGAGTAGTCGCTACAAGTCTTTACTATATAACTCTATGTAAACAAAGATGGCCACTGCAGCCAAGTTTAACGTTGAATCAAAATCACTTTCGTCAATGACCAACCTCATGTCAGAAAAAGTTCCATATAGTTTTCAGGAAGTAGTCGCAACAAATTTGTTTTGTTTTTTTAATCTATTTTTAGCCATGGTGGCAATCTTGAATTTCCCGCTGTCCTGAAATTTTGCTAGGATCAACTAGACATCAAAAGCAACATTCCTGTGAAGTTTCATGAAAATCCGTCAAGTAGTTTCAGAGGAGTAGTCACTACAAGTTTTTATTATATAACTCTATGTAAAGAAAGCCATGTGTAATGTCAATTCAAAATGATTTTCGACAAGGACCAACATCAGGTCATGCTCATCATTTTAGAAGAAGTCCCATATCAATATCACTTACACTTTTCAAGAAGTAGTCGCTACAAACTTGTTTTTTAAAAATCTATTTTTAGCCGTGGTGGTCATCTTGAATTTCCGGAAGACCTGAAATTTTGCTAAGATCAGCTAGACATCAAGAGCAACATTCCTGTGAAGTTTCATGAAAATCCGGCAAGTAGTTTTAGAGAAGTCGCTTCAAGTATTTACTCTAAAACTCTAAGTAAACAAAGATGGCGACTGGCAGCCATGAATAATGTCGAATCAAAATGATGTTCGACAAGGACCAACATCTTATAGTTTTCAAGTACTAGTCGCTTAAAACCTCTGTTTAAAAATCTATTTGAAGCTGTGGTGGCCATCTCGAATTTCTGGCCAATCTGAAATTTTGCTAGGATCAACTAGATATCAAGAGCAACATTCCACTGAAGTTTCATGAAAATCTGTCAAGTAGTTTCAGAGGAGTAGTCGCTACAAGTTTTTACTATATAACTATATGTAAACAAAGATGGCCGCTGGCAGCCACATTTAATGTCGAATCAATATGATTTTCGACAAGGACCAACATCATGACATACTGATCATTTTAGAAAAAGTCCCATATCAATATCACTTATAGTTTTCAAGAAGTAGTCACTACAAACTTGTTTTTTTTAAATCTATTTTTAGCTTTGGTAGCCATCTTGAATTTCACATCAACTTGTATTTTTGTTAGGATCAACTAAACGTCATGGGCAACATTTCTGTAAAGTTTCATGAAAATCCATCCAGTAGAAAGTAGTCGCTATAAAATGGACACACGGATGGACGAACGAAGGACACCGCACCAAGGCATAAGCTCTGCTGATCTTTGATCTGACATATATAAACAAGAGGTCAATGACCTTGAAGCTCTACTGATAGATTTTGATAGCTAGGTCAGCATTCCTTTGAAGTTTCATAAAAAAATTCAAGTAGTTTCAGAGAGTAGTCGCTACAAGTTGAAGTTTTTACTATATAACCCTTAGGTAAACAAAGATGGCCACTGGCAGCCATGTTTAATGTCGAATCAAAATAATTTTCGACAAGGATCAACATCTTGTCATGCTGATCATTTCAGAAAAAGTTCCATATCAATATCACTTACAAATTTCAAGAAGTAGTCGCTACAAACTTGTTTTTAACAAGAGGTCAATGACCTTGAAGCTCTACTGATTGATTTTGATTTCAGGAAGTAGTCGCTACAGACTTGTTTTTTGAAAATCTATTTTTAACCGTGTTGGCCATCTTGAATTTCCGGCCGACCTGAAATTTTGCTAGGATCAATTAGACATTAAGAGCAACATTCCTGTGAAGTTTCATGAAAATCCGTGAAGTAGTTTCAGAGGAGTAGTCGCTACAAGTTTTCATTATATAACTCTATGTAAACAAAGATGGCCGCTGGTAGCCATGTTTAACGTCAAATCAAAACGATTTTCGACAAGGACCAACATCATGTCATACTGATCATTTATAAAAAGTCCCATATCAATATCTCTTATAGTTTTGAAGAAGTAGTCGCTACAAACTTATTTATTTTAAATCTATTTTTAGCTGTGGCAGCCATCTTGAATTTCCGGCCGACCTGAAATTTTTCTAGGATCAACTAGACATCAAGAGCAACATTCCTGTGAAGTTTCATGAACATCCGTCAAGCAGTTTCAGAGGAGTAGTCGCTACAAGTTTTTACTATATAACTCTATGTAACCAAAGATGGCCACTGGCAGCCATGTTTAACGTCGAATATATCAAAATAATTTTCCACAAGGATCAACATCATGTCATGCTGATCATTTTAGAAAAAGTCCCATATCAATATCACTTATAGTTTTCAAGAAGTAGTCGCTACAAACTTGTATTTTAAAAATCTATTTTTAGCTGTGACGGCCATCTTGAATTTCCGGCCGACCTGAAATTTTGCTAGGATCAATTAGACATTAAGAGCAACATTCCTGTAAAGTTTCATGACAATCCGTCAAGTAGTTTCAGAGAAGTAGTCGCTACAAGTTTTTACTATATAACTCTATGTAAACAAAGATGGCCGCTGGCAGCCATGTTTAACGTTGAATCAAAACGATTTTTGACAAGGATCAACATCATGTCATGCTGATCATTTTAGAAAAAGTCCCATATCAATATCACTTATAGTTTTCAAGAAGTAGTCGCTACAAACTTGTATTTTAAAACTCTATTTTTAGCTTTGGCGGCCATCTTGGATTTCACATCAACATCAATTTTTGCTAGGATCAACTAGACTTTATGGGCAACATTTCTGTAAAGTTTCATGAATATCCATCCAGTAGTTTCAGAGGAGTTGTCGCTACAAATAAAAGTTTACGGACAGACAGACGGACAGACGGACGACGGACGCCGCACCACGGCATAAGCTCTGCTGATCTCTGATCAGTAGAGCTAAAAATCTATGTTTAGCCGTGGTGGCCATCTTGAACTTCCAGCCGACCTGAAATTATGCTAGGATCAACTAGACATCAAGAGCAACATTCCTGTGAAGTTTCATGAAAATCTGTCTAGTAGTTCAGAGGAGTAGTCACTACAAATATTTACTATACAAACTCTATGTAAACAAAGATGGCCACTGGTGACCAGGTTTAATTTTGATTCAAAATAATTTTCGACAAGGATCAACATCATGTCATGCTGATAATTTTAGAAAAAGTCCCATATCAATATCACTTACAGTTTTCAAGAAGTAGGTGTTACAAACTTTTTTTTAAAAATCTGTTTTTAGCCATGGCGGCCATCTTGAATTTCCGGCCGACCTAAAAAAAATCTAGGATCAATTAGATATCAAGAGCAACATTCCTGTGAAGTTTCATAAAAATGTGTCAAGTAGTTTCAGAGGAGTAGTCGCCACAATTTTTTAATATATAAATCTATGTAAACAAAGATGGCTGCTAGCGGCCATGTTTAAAGTTGCTATCAACATCATGTCAAGCTGATCATTTTAGAAAATGTCCCATATCAATATCACTTACAGTTTTCAAGAAGTAGTCGCTAGAAATTTATTTATTTTAAATCTATTTTTAGCCGTGGCGGCCATTTTGAATTTCCAGCAAGTCTGAAATTTTTCTAGGATCAACTAAACATCAAGAGCAACATTCCTGTGAAGTTTCATGAACATCCGTCAGGTAGTTTCAAGGGAGTAGTCGCTACAAGTTTTTACTATATAATTCTTATGTAAACAAAGATGGCCACTGGCAGCCATGTTTAACGTCGCATCCAAATAATGTTCGACTCAGATCAACATCATGTCATGCTGATCATTTTAGAAAAAGTCCCATATCAATATCACTTATAGTTTTCAAGAAGTAGTCGCTATAAACTTATTTTTTAAAAATCTATTTTTAGCTGTGGTGGCCATCTTGAATTTCTAGCCGATCTGAAATTTTGCTAGGATCAATTACACATCAAGAGCAACATTCCTGTAAAGTTTCATGAAAATCCGCCAAGTAGTTTCAGAGGAGTAGTCGCTACAAGTTTTTACTATATAACTCTATGTAAACAAAGATGGCCGCTGGCAGCCATGTTTAAAAACGATTTTTGATAACGACCAACATCATGTCATGTTGATCATTTTAGAAAAAGTCCCATATCAATATCACTTATAGTTTTCAAGAAGTAGTCGCTATAAACTTATTTTTTAAAAATCTATTTTTAGCTGTGGTGGCCATCTTGAATTTCTAGCCGATCTGAAATTTTGCTAGGATCAATTACACATCAAGAGCAACATTCCTGTAAAGTTTCATGAAAATCCGCCAAGTAATTTCAGAGGAGTAGTCGCTACAAGTTTTTACTATATAACTCTATGTAAACAAAGATGGCCGCTGGCAGCCATGTTTAAAAACGATTTTTGATAACGACCAACATCATGTCATGCTGATCATTTTAGAAAAAGTCCCATATCAATATCACTTATAGTTTTCAAGAAGAAGTCAGTCGCTACAAACTTATATTTTAAAAATCTATTTTTAGCTTTGGCGGCCATCTTGGATTTCACATCAACATGAATATTTGCTAGGATCAACTAGACTTCATGGGCAACTTTTCTGTAAAGTTTCATGAATATCCATCCAGTAGTTTCAGAGGAGTAGTCGCTACAAATAAAACTTTACGGACAGACAGACGGACAGACGGACGCTGAACCACGGCATAAGCTCTGCTTATCTCTGATCAGTCGAGCTAAAAAACAACTTAATACATGTTATTTGTTTATTGAATGTGTTAAGTATATCTTTATAAGATCGGGACAGATGGTGTTTTTTTTATCTACTTATAAACCACACAGAATTAAGTTTACATTCCTTCAAACTAGTTCACATTTATTTAAGTTGTTAACAAAACAGTCATAATGCCATTATCTATCTTGTATCGTTTCATGTTCTTTTGTTTTTAAAAAGCTTTTCTATGTTTTTCTAAAAAGACGAAAAGTTGAAGGTTTGGTCATACATGTAATTCATGCCCCTGATGACCTGATGAGTCCATTATACACTTAAGTCTATATGTACAATACCTGTAAAAGGGTAAAACAAATAAAGAACATACAGTAATAATAACCAACATAAATCAAATAAGGAAAACTACACCTAAAAGGCCTTTGAAATATGATAGCATAAATATATGCTATTATACAAACCCAGTCTTCCTTCACCATAATGTCTCTACTAAGTCTTTTTGTTTGCCTAATCAACCGTGTGCATTCTGAGCGATAGACTTGCAGGGACCTTTCGCTGTCTCCATTTTACTTATATGTCATTGTACTGAGACTTGGAGGTGTAATAACCTGATTATCTCGGCAAAGACACCAATTGTTGGCAAGAACGTCTCGCTTTCATCAACTAATTACTTCAAAGTAATATTCTGACAGGCCTATACATTGTTTTCACTGGAGATGACGTAGGTATTGGTAATTGGATCACCAATGAGAGACAATGCCCACAATTAATGGCCTTTCACTGAACTTTCAGTCCTCTTGATCTTTGATCTATTAGAACAGTCAATATCAGCTAAAAAAGATTTAGTAGGTCAATCAATAAAAATAACCAACATGTACTTAAAATTATAGTCCATGTGCCTTAGATCTGATAATGATCAAGAACAGCACTGTTTAGGGAATTAAAATTGTTAGCAGCAACATTACTTCCAATTATTTACACATACAGTTTAAACAATTACTACAGTACAATGTTAGAAACAGACAAAAGAACCATGATTATTCTGTTTTGATCATGCTTTGACCCAGTGATCACCTGATATCATGCCACCAATCAGCACCCAGTGATCACCTGATCAGCTGACTTTGGGAGGCACTAGGAATCCACTTTGTGTTTCCGCAGTTTTTTCTTTAAAAGGAAAATATAAATAGAATCTGCTAAAACCATGCAATTAATTGATTTGTAAGTGGAGAAGAAATTGACAGCTTAATGCAATTAAGTGTTATTATAATAGCAAAAAGAACTGAAGAGAAGAAGATTTCAAAAGAACTAGAACTCTGTCAAGTTTAGGGATGACACTGTTCACTAGAGCCCAGCAGCATTAGACACCTATATACACCCATCATGTTTCAGCTATAGACATATAGACATGCCAGTTGCCACTTTGGTTTCAGATAAAACCACAGCATGTTTCAACATTCGGTTGCCATTTTGGTATCAGAAATGCACCCAACATGGTTCAAAATTAGACACCAAGACATGCACAGTTGCCATTTTGGTCTCAGATATACTCCCATCATGTTTCAAAATTAGACACATTATTGCCATTTTGGTCTCAGCAACACCTCCAACTTGTTTCAGCATTAGACATCTAAAACATGCCCAGCTGTCATTTTGGTCTCAGAAATACCCCAACCATGTTTCAGAATTAGACATCTAGAACATGCCCAGTTACCATTTTGTTCTCAGATATACCCCAGATTTCAACATTAGACATAGAACAGGCTCAGTCTAAAACATCTCACAAGCGTTTTGCAGAAATCCACCCACTCTCTAGCCGGTCTAGCCCTGGACACATTATGTTCCAACATTACATGCCCAGTTGCCATTTTGGTCTCAGATATACCCCAGATTTCAACATTAGACATAGAACAGGCTCAGTCTAAAACATCTCACAAGTTTTTGCAGAAATCCACCCACTCTCTAGCCCAGTCTAGCCCTGGACACAAGTGGAAAATACAACAAAGCATCAATGCCTAATCTTTCCACTTGGATAGAATGGCTCGA
This sequence comes from Cyrtodaria siliqua, assembly GCA_037043455.1. Lineage (NCBI taxonomy): Eukaryota > Metazoa > Mollusca > Bivalvia > Adapedonta > Hiatellidae > Cyrtodaria > Cyrtodaria siliqua. Next base: position 41,072 of record JAWPHD010007999.1, on the reverse strand, counting down.
GTGGCTTCATGCAGAGAATAATTTAAAGAATTCGGTCAGTTGGTCAGTAGTCAGATGGCCAGATTACATTATCCTTGGTTAGCTGCACTTCATCTCTGCTTTCTGTAGTAATTGGATACAATGCATTTAGGCCTGTAAATTGATTTATTATCTGCCACATGACAGCCCAAGGTTAGAGTTTTAAAAGTCCAAACTAAAATTGGGTCTAAACTAAGATGCTAATAAACATTGCAGTGCTGAAAAAACAAGGGGCCAAAAAAAATGGTGATCTAATCATAAATATGTAAAGTAGAATTGAATTGAATTGAATTGGATTTTATAGTCGCACCCACAGATACCGGTTTAAAAAAAAAGAAAAAAAGTCTTATATTCTATTACATACTGTATGTAATAGAATATAAGACTTTTTTTTTTTTTTTTTTAAACCGGTATCTGTGGTCGCACCAACAGCTAAGGTCATATGGCGACTTTCCAGCTTCCACTGGTGGAGGAAGACCCCCAGGTGCCCCTCCGGGCAATTTTCCTGCACGGGCGGGCACCTGGGTAGAACCACCGACGTTCCGCAAGCCAGCTGGATAGCTTCCTCACATAAAGATTCCTAGGCCCCTGAGGGATCGAACCTACGGCGGTGAGGGGCAAGTGATTGCAAGTCAGAGACTCTAACCACTCGGCCACGGACGCCCCCATGTAAAGTAGAAGGTAATAAATGCATTTTAGTATTTTAAGATGTAACTTATGATAGTATGATGACAGTTGTTATGGTTATGCTGATGTTGATGATGATGGTGACGCTGTTGTTGATAAAGATGATGGTATAGATAATGATGATACTGATGATGAATTATGTTTGTTTGTTTGTATTGTGTTTTACGTCATTTTCAACACATGTGATTTTATATATTACGATGGTCAATTTTTTTGTGTTGGAGGCAGACCACCAACTTTTTCTGGGATAACCAGTACTTTACACCTCCCGCCATTCGTAAGAGTCGCCACTTCCTCACTGATGAATTATGATGATTGTTGATAACGATGGCGATCCGACGGTGATGATGATGACTGCGGCTGCAGCTACTGCTGCTGATAATGTTATAAGCTAAGTATGGTAATTATGATTGAATGACAATAAATAACAACAATTAGATGAATGCTGCTTCTGCATATGCTACTAAATGATGATGATGAAGACAATGTAACCTTATAAAATAACATATATAAAACAAGATGCTACGTTTAACAGAAGCAATTTGGGAAATACTAACCACCTAATGCAAAATCAGCAAAAAAAATTGTCAAATAAATAATAAAATTAACAAACAAAAGAACCCACCCACAAAAACACTAACATTTCTTTGAAACCAATGACCTTGAGCTACATTTGAGCATGTGTTTATTGTGTCCACTCATGAAAGGAGTCAGAGAAAGAACCCAGTGACACAGCCATGACCCAGGGCAGGGAACCGGCCTACATCTGTCAACATGACTGTGTCTTTGTCCACTCCAACTGGACCATTAAATCACAAATGCTCTGCCATGTGCAGGTTCATGTCCACCATGATTAAATTTAATTGCAGTCCCTTTCATCCTGCCCATTGTGTGTCATATATCACTTGTGACCACTTCAATCCACTGATGCTCTGACCCCTTTACTTGTTCTCTGGGTCTTTATGGATTTGTTGGGATCTTTATTAATTCTTTTCTCTACTTTTTTTACATTATAATTTGTCACCTTAGTGGTTAAAGATGCTATGAGTATATGAACAAAGAAGGCACATAGCCCCTTTTACTTCTAAGGTGACAATATATAGGATCAATATTGACTCATGAGGAGAGTGGCTTTTTACTGTGAAGTTATCACTGGCCGCTGTTTTATGGCGTTAAAAATATTATATCAATTCTACTATTTCCCCTAATACTAGCATCCCAGTCCCGGTCCTGGTCCCAGCCCCGGCGCTTTCCTTGGGAGCGCTCTTATAAAATGTAAAAAGAAAAAAAAAATGTTTTTTTTTATTTATTTATTTGTTTTTATTACTTTTATTTATTGAGTTCTTATTAGGGGACGATTTGTTTACAGAAGTATCTGTCTGCATGTTATCACCTCAGCACTATTTGTATATAGAAGTATCTGTCTGCATGCTATTGCCTCAGCACTATTTGTATACAGAAGTATTTGTCTGCATGCTATTGCCTCAGCACTTTTTGTATATAGAAGTATTTGTCTGCATGCTATTGCCTCAGCACTATTTGTATACAGAAGTATTTGTCTGCATGCTATTGCCTCAGCACTATTGGTATATAGAAGTATTTGTCTGCATGCTATTGCCTCAGCACTATTGGTATATAGAAGTATTTGTCTGCATGTTATCACCTCAGCACTATTTGTACACAGAAGTATTTGTCTGCATGTTATCACCTCAGCACTATTTGTATATAGAAGTATTTGTCTGCATGTTATCGCCTCAGCACTGTTCGTATATAGAAGTATTTGTCTGCATGTTATCGCCTCAGCACTGTTTGTATATAGAAGTATTTGTCTGCATGCTATTGCCTCAGCACTATTAATATATAGAAGGATTTGTCTGCATGCTATCGCCTCAGCTCTATTGGTATATAGAAGTATTTGTCTGTATGCTATCGCCTCAGCTCTATTGGTATATAGAAGTATTTGTCTGTATGCTATCGCCTCAGCACTATTTGTATATAGAAGTATTTGTCTGCATGCTATTGCCTCAGCACTATTAATATATACAAGTATTTGTCTGCATGTTATCGCCTCAGCATTATTTGTATATAGAAGTATTTGTCTGCATGCTAGCTACCGCCTCAGCACTATTTGTATTTAGAAGTATTTGTCTGCATGCTATCGCCTCAGCACCATTTGTATATAGAAGTATTTGTCTGCATGCTATCTCCTCAGCACTATTTGTATTTAGAAGTATTTGTCTGCATGCTATAGCCTCAGCACTATTTGTATATAGAAGTATTTGTCTGCATGCTATCTCCTCAGCACTATTTGTATTTAGAAGTATTTGTCTGCATGCTATTGCCTCAGCACTATTTGTATATAGAAGTATTTGTCTGCATGCTATTGCCTCAGCACTATTTGTATATAGAAGTATTTGTCTCCATGTTATCACCTCAGCACTATTTGTACATAGAAGTATTTGTCTGCATGCTATCGCCTCAGCACTATTTGTATATAGAAGTATTTGTCTGTATGTTATCACCTCAGCGTTATTTGTATACAGAAGTATTTGTCTGCATGTTATCACCTCAGCACTATTTGTATATAGAAGTATTTGTCTGTATGTTATATCACCTCAGCACTATTTGTATACAGAAGTATTTGTCTGCATGCTATTGCCTCAGCACTATTTGTATATAGAAGTATTTGTCTGTATGTTATCACCTCAGCACTATTTGTATACAGAAGTATTTGTCTGCATGCTATTGCCTCAGCACTATTTGTATATAGAAGTATTTGTCTGCATGCTATTGCCTCAGCACTATTTGTATATAGAAGTATTTGTCTGCATGCTATAGCCTCAGCACTATTTGTATACAGAAGTATTTGTCTGCATGTTATCACCTCAGCACTATTTGTATATAGAAGTATTTGTCTGTATGTTATCACCTCAGCACTATTTGTATACAGAAGTATTTGTCTGCATGTTATCACCTCAGCACTATTTGTATATAGAAGTATTTGTCTGCATGCTATTGCCTCAGCACTATTTGTATATAGAAGTATTTGTCTGTATGTTATCACCTCAGCACTATTTGTATACAGAAGTATTTGTCTGCATGCTATTGCCTCAGCACTATTTGTATATAGAAGTATTTGTCTGCATGTTATCACCTCAGCACTATTTGTATACAGAAGTATTTGTCTGCATGTTATCACCTCAGCACTATTTGTATATAGAAGTATTTGTCTGTATGTTATCACCTCAGCACTATTTGTATATAGAAGTATTTGTCTGTATGTTATCACCTCAGCACTATTTGTATATAGAAGTATTTGTCTGCATGTTATCACCTCAGCACTATTTGTATATAGAAGTATTTGTCTGCATGTTATCACCTCAGCACTATTTGTATATAGAAGTATTTGTCTGCATGTTATCACCTCAGCACTATTTGTATATAGAAGTATTTGTCTGCATGTTATCACCTCAGCACTATTTGTATATAGAAGTATTTGTCTGCATGCTATTGCCTCAGCACTATTTGTATATAGAAGTATTTGTCTGTATGTTATCACCTCAGCACTATTTGTATATAGAAGTATTTGTCTGCATGTTATCACCTCAGCACTATTTGTATATAGAAGTATTTGTCTGCATGTTATCGCCTCAGCACTATTTGTATATAGAAGTATTTGTCTGTATGTTATCACCTCAGCACTATTTGTATACAGAAGTATTTGTCTGCATGTTATCACCTCAGCACTATTTGTATATAGAAGTATTTGTCTGCATGTTATCACCTCAGCACTATTTGTATATAGAAGTATTTGTCTGCATGCTATCGCCTCAGAAAAAAGAAAATCAAAAGCATTTTAGCAGTGGCTGGGTTAAGACAGTCTTGTGGGTTTTTAAGGATATAACCTAATTATGGGCAATATCCTTGAATGTTAGGAATCAATTGTCTGCATGCTATTGCCTCAGCACTATTTGTATTTAGAAGTATTTGTCTGCATGCTATCGCCTCAGCACTATTTGTATATAGAAGTATTTGTCTGCATGCTATTGCCTCAGCACTATTTGTATATAGAAGTATCTGTCTCCATGCTATTGCCTCAGCACTATTTGTATGTAGAAGTATTTGTCTGCATGTTATCACCTCAGCACAATTGATTCAAAGGACTAGGTATGATAAGGAGCGAAATTAGCCCCCAATATTGAAGTGTTTAAATCACTAAGTTTGAATATTTATTTTAGCTAAGAATGGACCAAAGCATTATTAAAACATATTAAAGGTTATTTTAAAAGCTCTTAATGACTTTAGGAGACTCACAAACAAGCCCTTTCTTTAAAAACAATGCATTTTTTGTTGTTTCAGCAGTTTTCTGTCAATTTTTGGTCCTGGAAATACAGAGCCCACCCTCGAGCACAGCTGGTATTTTGTCATAACAAGTATATAATAGAGGCACATCATCAGCCTAAAAACTGTGTGTGCTGGGGGATGCGCTCTATATTTTTGGGATCAAAAACTTGCCCAGAAATGCCCAAAATCGGCAAAATATGACGAAAGTACCAAAAAAGCCAATTTTTGAGACCCAAGTTAATTCTTCTAGATAAATAAAACAATTAAAAATATCTATTGAATATAGGATATAATCAATTTACTTTAACATGCACAATAAATTAAAGTAAACTATTTATTTTTGTATTTTGAATATTATGGGGGCCAAAATACTCTCTTATCATACCTTGTCCTTTGTGAATTAATTCTTAACTAATTCCAGCAATTTTACTTCATTCAGGTTAATCTATTACCAATTATTTTCTTTACTTTTCCTTAGTTACCATGTCCTTTACATAAAAGTCACTCTAATTTGCTACACTTATGCTAGATACAATTTTCCCACATATGTCAGGAAATGTTTATCTGTTTTAAAATTTCTGAAAATATAAGAAATCTTGATTAACTGATATCATGAGAAGGAAACTGGGTCACTGTTGAATGTCAAAGTTGGGATTTGAGCTTTTGTTGAGGACACAATGTAATCTTCCACTGTATGTGCCACTACATCACTGCCATTGTTGACACTGTATGTGCCACTACATCACTGCGATTGTTGACACAGTGGCATACTAGGACAGTTGTTGATGACAAGCCAGCTAGGTTATAGTCTTGATGGTGCAAGTAAAATAGTCCAAAAATTGGATACAACATGTAACTTGTAATAAAAATTACTGTTTCATAAAATGCAATGCAAAGCATCCTGTTTACTATGTGACCACATATTGCAAAATCAACTAAAAGTTTTAAAGTTTTTCTATTCAACCATGTGTGTGTGGGGGTGGGGGTGGGGGCTAGGGGGGCATAAAAAAAAGAAGTTTTACATATTATACCTCTAAAATGCTTGTGGGGAGGTATTTTTCTAAACTCAAGTCAGGCTACTGGCAAGTGTATTTTCTCTAAACTAGATCTCAGAATATGTAACAAAAAAATAGAAGTGTGTTCCATGGTTTCATCAGCTTGGTTAGGTGGCAGGTTAAAGTTTTATGAAAAGGGGCATAACTCTGCCAGAATGGAAGTCAGAGTTATTGAACATGTGTAACAACATTCCTTGGGTTTAGATGAAGATGGGTGTGTGAAGTTTCATGAACATAGGTCAAATATTTTCAAGTTATGGCCAAGATCTGGTTGCAGGTTGTGATGGACGACGATGACGGATGACAGACAGATGATGGACAAGGAATCCTAAGTGTCTGCCATGCTACACAGGCGATACAACAACAAAACAAACAAGAGGCCCAAGAGGGCCTGTATCACTCTACTTGCTATAAGGAGTCGTTGATGGGGAACATGACAACAATATGCGCAACTAGGCTTGGTACTGATCATTCTCTGCCAAGTTTCATTGAAATAAAGCCAGAGGTTCAGAAAAAAATTTCTGGATGAAGTTTTTGTATATTAGGCCGTCGTAACTCATTCAATCTGATCTGGCTGGTTTTCAAACTTGTCCGAGCTTTTATTGATATAAAGACATTGGCAAAATTTCGTAAAGATCCGATTAATAATGAAGGCCCTAGTCTAGTAGAGTGTTCACAAGGCAAAAATTAACGGACGACGGACGGACGGACGACTCGTCATCCCATAAGCTCTGCTGGCGTTTGTATCAGCAAGAATGTCCAGAACATGATCAAAGTTCTGCATACAATAAGCATGAAAACAGATGGATTGCATTTCATTTTAAAAGTTGTTCTATATTATGTTAAACAACTGCCTGGCTGTACATTAAACTTGGCCAAGGAAAAACGATTCAACAATGCTGACTAATTATTGATTTTTTTCTTGTCTGAGGCTAATTGGAGAGCACTGTGGGCCAATGTCTGACCCAGTGACCAGCGTATAACCTCCATGTAACCTTAGTCATTATAAAACGTGCTATAATTCATAATTATCTTGACTGCCAGCTTCCCAGTTACAGCATATTAGTTCCTCATTAGTACAGGGCCCTGAAGACACAGATATGTTTACAGAAAGTCCGGATATTTTTTCTATACAGGCGTAAAATAGATGCCATATTATATCAAAACTGCTAAAAGGAATATTAGTATATTATTTTGTTTCCATTTATTTATGAAGTAGCTATTTTTGTATAAAACATCTTAAAATAAGCACAGAAAACATCAGGTTTGTAATAAAAATCGAATTTGGATTTTGAACAGTGAATAATTTGAAGGATAAATATTTATAAAAAATAATATGAATTTGGCAGCAAAATTAAAGAAATACATCCCAAATTGCGATCAAATAACATGGTGAGCCACATTGTCTCTGGTTGTTCTGTAAAAAGAAAAACAACATAGAACACCATCATAACACCATCATAACACCATCATAACACATTCGTAGCATGTTCCAACAAGGTGACCCCCTATGGCTGTGGACAAGATCAAGTTATGTGGCTATCAAACTGTTTGATATAATAGAATATATAGAAAGTCTACATGTAACAAACAGACCTCATTGTCATGCTATGTCATATGCCACTGGACAAACCTCTTGTAATACATACAAAGTGAAATTAAATGAACCTATAAAAAACATTTTACATCAGCTCATCAAAGAACTAGGCTCATAAAATTTGACCTTGTCCAGAAGAGCAAATAAAGGGGGCCATGTTGACAACTGCAAGGCCATGTTGAACCTTACACTAATGACCACTGGCTGATGTTCTGGCCATTAACAAAATTGGACAGAATTAAGTCAGTGAAGTTTTCAGTCAAATCTGCTTGTAAACTCAACAGCACACGTTTTGCAGTGTGTACCACCATGTGCAGGGACCATTCAGTGAGTTTTTAAAAGTTAATTAAGTGAGCAATATGACAGTTTAAGCTATAGCTATACTGGATGTGTACATCACAGTGGTGATAAACGGCGCAACAATGTCACGAGTACTATAAAGGGACACTGACTGCAACCCAGGGCACTTATTATTGCAACATTTAACATCGAATAGATAAGGATTTTACTTAACAGGGCCATTTTACCCTTCTTTGCAGCAGCCTGTATAAGGCCCCTTCCCCACCCAAATTTCTTTTAAAACCATGCAGTTATCCCCATTTTTTAAACTAACCTCTGGAAATTTCATTCCTTATTCATGGATTCTTTCCCCAATTTAGGCCAAAAGGCCCCTTCCCCAAAACCTGTAAAAAGGCCCTTACTATTATTTTTTTTTCACCCTTAATTTTTCTTATCAATATTTTTACCCTTCATTTGTACATATTTGCTTTTTTTTCTTCAATTACTCGGAGTTATTGTAAATTGTACAGTTTCAACTAAATCGTCAAGTTATGTGTTTGTGTACGAATGTGTGTGTTTTGTTTTGTTTGTGTTTCTTTTTTTACTTTGCAACACTTTGGTAAATGAAATCAAACACTACTTGCCGAAAAATTGACTAAGAAGAAACGTCTTCATTCACGGAAAGATAATAGTTTCTTTACGTTGTAATCACTGTTTATAACTTTTTTATGCCCGAGAACGCTTGTTTTCGCATTTTTTACGGGAATATCTGACAGGATATAAATACACAGACTGGATTACAGTTCCTAATAATTACCCGGTATTCATTATTTCAACATGTTTTAAGAAGTAAGCATAAACCGGACACCCGTCTATGAAATGTTCGTTTTGTCAAGCGTAGATTTGTTCTAAATATGATCTAATCGAGTCTTGCATGATATAGTACTTGAACATATTCTACACAAGAGTTATGGGTATGGAATAGTTCTGCAATTGAACTAATCACAAATTCTAAAGATGGAGATCGGAAACATGTTAAACGCTGTATATTTGTTTCACTACTCATTGAAATTCATCTGTTGTTTTCCTTACAATTATTTTTTTACTTTTTTAACACGCACAAAACGATTTTTTTTTGCATTTTTTGTCTCATTTATTTGCGTAAATTATGCAGATACGCAGCTCTGGCAACTTCAAAAACGATTGTCAGATTTAAAATCTAAGACTCATATTTATTTACAAATGACAATGCCATTTCAATAAAAGCCATCTTCCATACTGAAAAGGGATGCCATGGCCGAGTGGTTCAAGTCTCTGACTTGAAATCTCTTGCCCCTCACCACTGTGTGTTGGAAGTCCTCATGGGACCATGAATCACTATGTGAAGCAGCTATCCAGCTGGGGATTTCGGTGTCTTCCTCCTCCAACTGGAAGCTCCTTATTGAAAAGCAGAGATACAATGTTGAGACAGTAAGCTGTAGGCTACATGGAAATGTCAGGAGGTGCACTGAATCCATTAATGTCTGTTTTTGAGGGCACTGTCTTATCATGCTGAGTGTGGAATAGAATAGTATTGTCCTGCTGTCACTCTGGCATAATAATGGCATAGTTTCTTCATGTCACAAAAGAGCAAAATGCCCTCAAGAACAGGCATTTAATAGATAAATTAATGACAACAGTTTGCCTGAAACATCTTTACTTCTTCAATTCTCTACAACTCTTAGAATGAGGTTCAAAACTGATCAGAAGCTTTCAGGATTTCCAGCTTTAATTGCCTTCTTTGATCCAATATGTTGTGTAGTTATATATAGGCGGAGATAATTGCTAACCAAGGTGTTTTTTTATCCACCCAATTTAAATACAAATATTTATGTAAAACAGAAAGTGTCTTTGAAATATTTAGGTGGATACAGGCAAAAAACAGTGTAAGTTACTCTCAATGTAATCTCTGTAAACTTCTTTGGGTAAGGTTTTGATTGTGAACCCATTGGAACAGCATCATCCATCTACATAACAGGGCTTTATGTATGGGTTATGGAAATTGGCGAAGCAATACTGATTGGGGTATCTGCAGATAGCATTCGGTAATTATTCATAATGAACATTAAACAAATTTAAGGCCTACAAATCTGAAATGTTTTTATTTAATGAAAGTATTTGAATGCACATACAGTGTTTTTCAATGCATATCTTGTACAATATTGGCATGCTTTTGGATATTGACAGAAACACATTGGCTTTATAAATTATGAAGGGAAATTTCATTTACAACAATTGAAAGGACAAATAATGTTTGTACATTATAATAATAACATACGAAGGATGCTTGATATTGTTGGTCATAAGTAGTGCATACATTTCTTAATATTCTTATTGTTCATCAATAACTGAGTTTACTTCATGGCCCTCATCTCATCTCCCATAGGATTCTCAAGGCCAACAAACTCATTAACTATGTTTTATCTCCTTACCATAATTGCACTTTGAGGGCATTATAACCAATCCAATGCAGAGCAGGGCACTACTGCGTGCTTGGTGTATACACAAATTAAATTTATTCTGTTTTTTTTCATTAACTTTTTAAGCAATTTCACAAAATTTTAATGTGATGTGGGTCAAATGTAGTTTGTAAAGAGCGTAGTGTAAAACATGGACTGAAGAGCATTTTTGGGGATTCTTGGAGTGGTATTGGTGTGGTGTTGTTGGTGGAGCAGTGTTGTTGGTGGAGCAGTATTAGAGTGGTATTGGTGTGGTGTTGTTGGTGGAGCAGTATTGGAGTGGTATTGGTGTGGTGTTAGAGTGTTGGTGGAGCAGTATTGGAGTGGTATTGGTGTGGTGTTAGAGTGTTGGTGGAGCAGGCTTGGCGTGGTATTGGTGTGGTGGTGTTGGTGGAGCAGTATTGGAGTGGTATTGGTGTGGTGTTGTTGGTGGAGCAGTATTGGAGTGGTATTGGTGTGGTGTTGTTGGTGGAGCAGTATTGGAGTGGTATTGGTGTGGTGTTGTTGGTGGAGCAGTATTGGAGTGGTATTGGTGTGGTGTTAGAGTGTTGGTGGAGCAGTCTTGGAGTGGCATTGGTGTGGTGTTGTTGGTGGAGCAGTATTGGAGTGGTATTGGTGTGGTGGTGTTGGTGGAGCAGTATTTTGAGTGGTATTGGTGTGGTGTTAGAGTGTTGGTGGAGCAGTCTTGGAGTGGTATTGGTGTGGTGTTGTTGGTGGAGCAGTATTGGAGTGGTATTGGTGTGGTAGTGTTGGTCGAGCAGTATTGGAGTGGTATTGGTGTGGTGTTGTTGGTGGAGCAGTATTGGAGTGGTATTGGTGTTGTTGGTGGAGCAGTATTGGAGTGGTATTGGTGTTGTTGGTGGAGCAGTATTGGAGTGGTATTGTTGAGGTGGTGTTGGTGGAGCAGTATTGGAGTGGTATTGGTGTGGTGTTAGAGTGTTGGTGGAGCAGTCTTGGAGTGGTATTGGTGTGGTGTTGTTGGTGGAGCAGTCTTGGAGTGGTATTGGTGTGGTGTTGTTGGTGGAGAGTATTGGAGTGGTATTGGTGTGGTGTTGTTGGTGGAGCAGTATTGGAGTGGTATTGGTGTGGTGTTAGAGTGTTGGTGGAGCAGTTTTGGAGTGGTATTGGTGTGGTGTTGTTGGTGAAGCAGTATTGGAGTGGTATTGGTGTGGTGTTAGAGTGTTGGTGGAGCAGTCTTGGAGTGGTATTGGTGTGGTGTTGTTGGTGGGGCAGTATTGGAGTGGTATTGGTGTGGTGTTAGAGTGTTGGTGGAGCAGTCTTGGAGTGAAGTCTTGGAGTAGTATAGTATAGGTGTGGGGTGTAGTCTTGGTGTTAGAGTGGTGTTGGAGCAGTCTTGTAGCGGAGTCTTGGATTGGTGTTAGAGTGGTGTTGGAGCATAGTGTTGGAGTCGAGTGTTGACGTGGAGTCCAGGAGTGGAGTCTTGGAGTAATATTGGAGTGGAGTCCTGGAGTGGAGTCTTGGAGTAGAAACTGAAGTATAGTGTTGGAGTGGAGTTTTGGAGTGAAGTCTTGGAGTAGTATTGGAGTGTAGTTTTGGAGTGAAGTCTTGGAGTAGTATTGGAGTGGAGTTTTGGAGTGGTATTATAGGAGAATCTTGGAGTAGTATTGGAGTGGAGTTTTGGAGTGAAGTCTTGGAGCAGTCTTGGAGTAGTATTGGAGTGGAGTATTGGAGTGAAGTCTTGGAGCAGAGTATTGGAGTAGTAATTTGGAGTGGAGTTTTGGAGTGGTCTTGGAGTAGTATTGGAGTGGAGTATTGGAGTAGTATTGTAGTGGAGTATTGGAGGAGTATTGGAGTAGTATTGGAGAGTAGTATTGGAGTTGTCTTGGAGTAGTATAGAAGTAGTATTGGAGTGGAGTATTGGAGTAGTATTGGAGAGTAGTATTGGAGTTGTCTTGGAGTAGTATAGAAGTAGTATTGGAGTGGAGTATTGGAGCTGAGTATTTGAGTGGAGTATTGGAGTGGAGTTTTGGAGTGGTCTTGGAGTAGTACTGGAGAAGTATTGGCGTGGAGTCTTGGAATGGAGTATGGAAATTGTTGTTTGGCGTGAACTTGTGGAGTCTTTTTTAAGTCATTTTTAGAGCGTATGTAATGACAATTTGATTGTTGTCCATTAACTTTTTCCTTTAAAGTGACACACACAGAGATATAAATCACAGACCGATAATATAATAATAATAATAATAATGTGGTTTAAGGTCTGTTATATCAGGGCTTTTTTTTGGTTGTTTTTATAGCCGTTATTGGGTCATATTCCCAATGACAAAACGTATCTTTTTTTTCCCAATTTTGAGAAGAAAATTCCCAATTGAAAGAAGAAAAAGAAAGAACACTGAAAAGTAGCAAAAATGTGACAAGTATTTAATATGAAATGCTTTTAAATGCCTCTGTTGGTCTTGTTGTACTGTAAACAGTATGAAAGATACAATTATGAAATAAATGTTTGACTGTTTTGTTTCCCAATTTTATGAAAAATCGCGCTAAAATTCCCAATTTTGAGAGTATGGGTTATGTTCCAAAATGTAGAAAAAAAAATCACTGGAAAACTAGGGTATAGAAGGGAGAAAAAAGGGCAAGCAAGCAATAACCAAACAGACCCAGGATCACAAGGTGTCAGACCAGTCAAGAAGTACTTCTGAGCAGTAGGATGCTAAAATAATTCCATGAAAGAATCCATAGTTTCACATTTGCATGTGTTTTTCCCACAAGATGTTTTTTTAATTGGGAGATAATGTTAATTTCAAAAAACCTAGTGTGAATGAATGTTGCGAAATGTTGAAAAACTGAATCTGTGTTTTTTTTCTAGATATGGGAGATTTTGCGAGACAAAATCTTATGAAGAAAATGCCTTCCATTCCCGGTCGATCAGCGTATCTAGAGTCATTGTTGCAGGTACCATGCGCACAATGTTTAGTTGCACCTCTTTTACGCTTTTTTTCTGTAGATATTGATGCCATTACGAGATATTATTGATTTGTTTACTAGAGATATGCTGTTTATAAGTTACTTCCTTGTCCGCAAAACATGGCCGTCGCGCGTTGCATTGTGGTATCGATTTTTATATAATCTATTTTTAGACACAGTGAGGCTCGCGATAAATGGCTATTAAAGTGTATTCAGGTGAATGAATAAGTGGAACTTGTGACTGGTCTCCAAATATAGCTAATTTTGCATTGTGTTCAATGGGATGAATTTCACTGGTCACAAGTGGCAAATGAGGCAGTAAATATTCTACTGTCAGCTGTGGTGGCAGTATACTCCTCTGTAACAGGTTTCCCACAATGGCCGCCACTTAACACAGTATCTAAGCAGCATAATCTGGGAGGACTAAGCCTAATTAGAAGGGCTAATGGTATATATATATTGTTTATGCTTTAAATCTCCTCGATATCCCAGGTATACAGGAGGTCAAAGTTAATACAGAGTTCAAATGTAATGGAATGTGTGTAATAGACATAATATGTGGTCATCTACTTGTTTATGCAAATTAAAATAAAAAAAGTAATTATTTCTAATATAGATAAGTTCAGTCACAAGATATTTTTTCTTTGTTTTAATTTTCATGCAAATTAAAACAAAAAGAAATTTATAATAGACACATTTAGACAGAATTTTTTTTTTTTATATATTTTTTTAATATGTATATATTTAAGACATTCATAGTTTACATGTGCCAAGAAAAATCTAAATGTTGATTTTTAATACCATATGACTGCAATTCCAAATCTGTATAAGGTAATCTTCCATAAGATTTCTAAGGAAAAAACAACTGTAACTAAAAAACGTTCATTTTAAAGTACAGATGGTCGCAAGAGTTCACCAATGTAGGTTATCTTTGATATAAAAATCATCTGTACTCATAGTCTTATATTTTTGCTGGAAAAGTTAATTATCATTATATTTCTATTTATTTCAAATTTTATAACAGAAGACCTTCAGTATAAAGGAAGATATATATTGAGATTCTCAGGTGAAGTCTGATAAGCAATGGCAGGTCAGTAGTATTGAGACCTATGTAGTCCAGGTCCGTAGCCAATGCTGAGGCTCACTGAGGCTTCGCTTATAACTGAAAATCTCATCCACGAATTGCTCTAAAATGCACTAAAAAGTGGGAAATTGCATGCCCTCAGAATCCACTAGAAATGGATTTGCCACAGTTTTATTTCAGGGCAGGTTGTAACACTAAACAGGCTTGTATTCTATTACAATGTCAGCTTACAGAGATTAAAACAAGAGGCCCAAGAGGGCCTGTATCGCTCTACTGGTTATATGGTGTCCATCAAACTAGTTTTTTTATAAAATGTATTCAATTAACAAGATAGAGGGGGAGGGATGTATTTGGTTCAAGTTTGACCAGCTTTTAAACAAATCAAACTTTCGTTAATATAAACACTCAAACCAAGTTTGACATGTGACCCAGGGTCACCATTTAAACAAACTTGGTAGAGGACCATAACCTGAGTGTAAATACAAAATAAGTCTAATAGCTATATTTAAGTTTGTCACTATATAAGTCTATGTAAAATGTGTGAACCCGGAGACAGGGCCAAATTTGATGCCAGTGTCACCATTTGAACAAACTTGGTAGAGGACCATACGATGATGGTAAATACAAAATATTAAACCTCTGACTCTTTTCGTTTCTGAGAAGAATTTTAAATGTATTCCCTGTATAAAAGTCTATGTTAACCGTGTGACCCCTGGGGTGGGACTAAATTTGACCCCAGGGTCACCATTCAAACAAACTTGGTAGAGGACCATAAGCTGAGTGTAAATACAAAACATTAAACCTTTAGCTCTTGTAGTTTCAGAGATTTTTTTTTTTAAGTTTTTCTCTATATCAGTCTATGTAAAACTGTGACCCATGGGGCGGGGGCCAAATTTGACCCCAAGGTCACCATTTGAACAAACCTTGTAGAGGACAATAAGCTGATAATAAATACCAAATATTAAACCTTTAGCTTTTGGTAGTTTCAGAGAAAAAGATTTTTTAAGTTTTTCTCTATATTATAAGTAGATCTATATGAAAAAAAATAAATGAAAAAAAATTGAACCCATTATCTTACAAAAAAAAATAAAAAAATATATATATTATGCCTCCAGTGAGATTTCACCCCACGACCCCTGGGGTTCCAGTGTACATTACCAAATACTGAAAAAGGGCCATAACTCCGGTGTTACTGGTTTGATATGGCTGGTTTTCAAACTCCTCCAAGCTTTCATTGATATCAACAACCTGGCTAAGTTTGGGAAAGACCAAATACAAAATGAAAGCACTTAAGTGTTCACAAGGCTAAAAATGGCGTTTTTCAATAATTCAAGGGTACATTACTCTGGAGTGCCTGGTCCGATATAGCTGGTTTTGGGACTTGCCCGAGCTTTCACTGATATTAAAAATCTGTTAAAGTTTGGTAAAGATCGGATGAAAAATGAAGTCCCTATCGTCTTAACGAGGCAAAAGTTGACGACGGAACTCGCCATCCCATTCGGCCAGTAGAGCTAAAAAATGGTCTGAAAAAAAGGGACCTCCATGTGACCTCTTGCTTCGCTACAGGTCTATCAAAAGACAATACTGACAAAGGAACACACTGTTCAATATCTCTCAATCAGCCTGACCATGACAAATAGATATTGCTCCAAATGATCCATTGTCTGTCATAATGACGTCCCACTAACCAGCTGACCCTCGCAGACCACTCTGTCTGAAAGGCACTGTCCACACACAATGTGTTAGTTTGACAAACTGCTTCTTCTATTTTGTCTAACTAATGGATAAGGGCAGCAAATATGTCAATTAAAAAATGGAATTTTTAACCCAACTTTGTTCTTCAGACTTGTTATATACTGAATGAATACATGTGCCATCACTTGAGCTAAATAAATACTGTACGGGACCTTAAAAGCATTTTTTATCCAATCAATACCTTTTTATATGAAGCTGTAATCTATTGGAGCATGTTTAACTATTGTCTTGTCTATTGGTATGAGAGTGCATATTAGTCTGAATAAGGTGTATTATGATATTTAACAAATTAACAAGATGTGGGTAATATGCCACTGCAACGCAATATTGGTTATATGGCACCATGGCAGATATGAACATTCTTGATGCAAGTATCATTCACATCGCAATATGAGGCACAGATTCTGGACCTTCAATGCACTATTAGTCACGAGTTCTTTGACTATATCAGTTGCTGAGTCTTCTTGCCTAATTTGTTTTAACTCAAGTCTCTCATTTTATAACTCAAAACTCGACTCTTATAACTCAATACTCGACTCTTATAACTTGATTCTTATAACTCGATACTCGATTTCTTATAACTCAATACTTGACTCTTATAACTCGATGCTTGCTCCTTATAACTCGATATTTGACTCTTATAACTCAATACTTGACTCTTATACCTAGATATTCGGCTCTTATAACTTAATACTCGACTCTTATAACTCAATACTTGACTCTTATAATTCGATGCTTGATTTTTATATCTCGATACTCAACTCTTATAACTCAATACTAGACTCTTATAACTCAATATTCAACTATTATAACTCAATACTCGACTCTTATAACTCAATACTCAACTCTTATAACTAAATACTCGACTCTTATAACTCAATACTCCACTGTTATAACTCAATACTCAACTCCTTTAACAAAATACTCGACTCTTATAACTCAATACTCCACTCTTATAACTCAATATTCAACTCTTATAACTCAATACTCGACTCATAACTCAATACTCAACTCTTATAACTCAATACTCCACTCTTATAACTCAATACTCAACTCCTTTAACACAATACTTGACTCTTATAACTCGATCCTCAACTCTAATAACTCGATACTCAACTCTTATAACTTGATACTCAACTTTTATGACTAGATACTTAATTTTCTTACTAGATATTCAACTTTTACAACTCAGTACAATCATGTATTTGCCTTTTATAACTCGATACTCGCCTTCTCTATAACTTGCTTTGTGTAACTCGAAACTTGAAACTTACTATTAATAAACCCCTTGTCTAATCAATATTTCTTGACACTCACAATATATATTTTATTAATAAATAATACTAGCCTTCATTAGTTCCAATACAAACCCTAAGTTGATGGTTCAATACCTAAAAGACAATGGGCACCACCTCAGAATGACCTTGCATTGAGAGATGAACTTGCATTGAACTCTACAAAAAACATCATAATGAGAAATACTGATGGCAGTCTTTTACAGATTTGGAATCTCAACAAAACCAATCATTTCATATTATTATTTGTGTCAAGACCAAAAAATAGGATGTTATAAAAAAGAATAGAATAGGAAAGAGGCAAGAATTGAAATTGGTTGTATTCAGAAGGCCTGTGGAAAGGAGAAGAGTAGCGAAGATAAAAAGTTTATTCTATATTCAATATTCATTAATTGCTCGATTCATATTACATGATATAAGTGGTTCTTAAGAAAGCAGACAGACAACTGAATGGAAACAAGCTGATAAAAGACATGGTTAAATCCCTCAGGGAATAAACCTAGAAATTAGGATAAAACGGTGAGCACATAGGGCCAACCTTAAAAAAATAAAATTAATGAAGATAATGTCAAAACCTTAGGAAAACTGAAAGTTTGAGTTAGATAAGGCCGGTTTTTGTCGGTAGGGAGTGAATACCACAGTTTTCTATGGTTTGCCTAGACAAAAATTGCTTACTCTGACAT
The DNA here is from genome assembly GCA_037043455.1 of Cyrtodaria siliqua. Lineage (NCBI taxonomy): Eukaryota > Metazoa > Mollusca > Bivalvia > Adapedonta > Hiatellidae > Cyrtodaria > Cyrtodaria siliqua. Next base: position 22,855 of record JAWPHD010007999.1, on the reverse strand, counting down.
TTCTTTTTATCAGTAACCTAATATTCTCGACTAATTGATTCTAGCCGTTTTTGCCCTTTTCACCTGTGTTTTGCTTATTTTTTGTAAGAAAGCCACTTTACAAACCTGTCAATCAAATGTATAATTTACTGTATGTTTCTGGCACTTCATGATTTAACAACCAACAAACCTTTTATTAATGTTTCAATGACAGATTTTGTTTTTTCTATTGGCAGTCTCTGATTTCATATTGGCACAAGGTGTGACCCCACACTGACCTGCGCGTGACCTTCAATGCAATGATGATATACAAACTTACAAACCATTAAAAATGTAACATGTCAAAATAGATGATTCAAAATCCAATAAAAAAGCAATTATGACCAATAGCAAGCCCCAGTACATCAGTTAAAAAGTTCACATCAATCAAATACATAAAACGTTTTATTTCACACAAATAGACCAATCAGGAGTAATAAAACTCCCAGCATGGACCCTGCATAGCTTACTCATAGTTTTAATCATGCCCCAATGACCCCAACACGACCTCGCAGGTACCAGAAACCAGATAAGCAAAGGGTTAGAGTAAATCATGCTGTGTAAGGTTACATGTGTAAAAGACATCTCCAATAATTGGTGGCCACCACTGCCAATCAGAGCTGTGCATGATCTCACCGTGGCTGATGGGTAACACAGATAGGTGGACAGTATCTAGGTCTTCTTTTATTAAATGTAGAATTCCCCATGGCTCCAGATAAGCTAGCATGTCAAAGGCTATTCTACCCAATAAGTAAATCTGCAATGCCTATTTTATTTTTTTTATTTTTTTGAAAACAGTAAATGTTAGTTTTTTGCTTTTCACTCAAAAAATATGCCTTTTTATATCACACAATTATAAATATTCAGTGCTGATTTTCACTCTTATTTTTTTTTTTTTCAATGCTGATTTCCTAATTTTAATGCTGAAATACCCCCTAAAATTGCTTATCTGGAGCTCTGATTAATTTAATTTACCAACATAGTAAACAATTTACTGTATCACATATAGAAGAATTAAATACACATATTTCAATTGACAAACTATTAGCTTAAATATCCATTTTAAGCAGTTTATTAAATCATTTTAGAATGTGTTTTTGTTTAAAATTTGCCATATCAGAAAGTCATGAGCTCTTAAAATATTCCTTTTCTTTACAACATGGACCTCAGTGTGTTATAGGAGACACAGGGAGTCCTATTTATTTTGTTGCATAGAAAAGGATATTTTGAATTGAATTGGATTTTATAGTCGCACCAACAGCTAAGGTCATATGGCGACTTTCCAGCTTCCACTGGTGGAGGAAGACCCCAGGTGTCCCTCCGGGCAATTTTCGTGCACGGGCAGGCACCTGGGTAGAACCACCGACGTTCCGCAAGCCAGCTGGATAGCTTCCGCACATAAAGATTCCTAGGCCCCTGAGGGATCGAACCTACAGTGGTGAGGGGCAAGTGATTGCAAGTCAGAGACTCTTACCACTCGGCCACGGACGCCCCCAGGATATTTTGAATGTTTGCATTACTCATTGAGTAATGAGTTCTTGACTTTTTGATATGGCAAATTATAAACAAAGAATAATTCTAAAATAATTTAATAGACTGTTTTTATTAAAACACCCTTTCAGATTAATTATTAATCTCAAGGAATCCTGATTACACCCAAGTAATGGTACTCTGGATAGACATCTATGTGGATGAATCCTTTTTATAAACCAGTTTTTCTAAAAACAGAGAGAACCCTCTCTCAGATAAGGAACCCCCTCTCCAAAACAAACTCCTACCCCCAACTAGTATAACAGTGATAAATGTAGCTTGTTTAATCTGCATGTTGGCAGAGTCTTGGTTCTGCAGTGATACCTCTAGAACTGGAATTCCCTATTTGCACCAACATGTCATGACAGCCTTGGTTCTGCAGTGATACCTCTAGAACTGAAATTCCCTATCTGCACCAACATGTCATGAGAGTCTTGGTTCTGCAGTGATACCTCTAGAACTGGAATTCCCTATTTGCACCAACATGTCATGGGAGTCTTGGTTCTGCAGTGATACCGCTAGAACTGGAATTCCCTATTTGCACCAACATGTCCTGAGAGTCTTGGTTCTGCAATGATACCTCTAGAACTGGAATTCCCTATCTGCACCAACATGTCATGAGGGTCTTGGTTCTGCAGTGATACCTCTAGAACTGGAATTCCCTATCTGCACCAACATGTCATGAGAGACTTGGTTCTGCAGTGATACCTCTAGAACTGGTATTCCCTATTTGCACCAACATGTCATGAGAGCCTTGGTTCCAATACAAACAGTGATACCTCTAAAACTGGAATTCCCTATTTGCACCAACATGTCATGAGAGCCTTGGTTCCAATACAAACAGTGATACCTCTAAAACTGGAATTCCCTATTTGCACCAACATGTCATGAGAGCCTTGGTTCCAATACAAACAGTGATACCTCTAAAACTGGAATTCCCTATTTGCACCAACATGTCATAAGAGCCTTGGTTCCAATACAAACAGTGATACCTCTAAAACTGGAATTCCCTATTTGCACCAACATGTCATGAGAGCCTTGGTTCCAATACAAACAGTGATACCTCTAAAACTGGAATTCCCTATTTGCACCAACTTGTCATGAGAGCCTTGGTTCCAATACAAACAGTGATACCTCTAAAACGGGAATTCCCTATTTGCACCAACATGTCATGAGAGCCTTGGTTCCAATACAAACAGTGATACCTCTAAAATTTGAATTCCCTATTTGCACCAACATGTCATGAGAGCCTTGGTTCCAATAAAAACAGTGATACCTCTAGAATTGGAATTCCCTATTTGCACTGCAGAGGCTGATGGAAATGCTGTAAAACAGCCAAAATGTATTTTAAGTGAATATACTTATCTCCCAGTTCTGCAATTATAAATAACACCCTCTCTTTCTTCAGAAAAGATCATAAGAAATAAATGACTAGTCCTTAAAGATAAGCATGATTTAACACAGCAATAAAACCTATTAATTTATTATTATTAAAGTACTGCCATGGCAACTTTTTGGAGCAGATTTAATTCTGGAATGCTTTGGGGTCATGGGAGGTAGGAAAATGGACTAATTACATTTATGTAGTGTACTCAAGTATTTATTATATACTATCTATTATAGCATTTGTGGTGGTGGTGGTGGTGGTGGTGGTGGTTGGGGGGGGTTTGGAGGGGGGTGCGGGTGACTATGTTTTGCCCCTCCCCGAACCCCCGATAACCAGGCCACCAAATATTTTGACTCGGGTTGGGGGAATGTGTGTGTGGTGGGGAGGAGGGTGGGGGTCCAGAATATCACTTATATATAACACTTGTATATAGCAATGTTAATGCCCACAATCATCAGCTTTCAAATTCATATGTCACACATTCTCCTAGGTAACCCCAAAAAAGCTGAACAATTTAATCCTATTGTATCCTATCATAAATTTTATCTTTTTTTTTCCTCCCAAGATTTTCCTTCATAAAAAAAACAAGGAAAAGGTCAAGGCGGATAATATAAACAAGCCTCCAGTGAAAGGCCCATGTCTTTTATTGAGGTACTGGTCATATTTCACCTTTCATATATGGGTTGGTTTCCGGCATTTTAATGCACAGACTCCCTGCCAAAGAATTTTTTTGACACTGAATGTCCCTATAAAAACATTTCATTTACATAAATTAATACAGAGTGACCTTTTTACAACCAACAGAAAAGATCATTAAATTTCATAGTAATTCTTCATATCTTTCAACTGCTCTAAAAAAGATAATTCCAATAAAGGTATGCATGACCTTTGTGTGACCGCTCCATCTCTTTGATGATTTATTAGTTTGACCCGTTTTTGTTAATATGATATTGTAATTACATTAACAAAGAAACAGATGTGTGTTAATGGGGTTACCTGGGTGGTGGTAACATGAACAAGGCCCCTTAAAGTACCTCAAAATGGTGGGGGTTACAGTTATTTATTGTTTTGTTTGTTCGTTTTTAATCCATAGGCATGGATTTCTCATTAGATACTCATCAGAGACATTTTATATAATGTTTATTTCAGTTGAGCCATTTGGCACTGCTGTAGTAATGCTGATGGGGTCAATGTCGTATCGGGTACTACAGAAAGGTACCCGGGGTGCATTTATGTATACAGAAACGTACCCGAAAATCTTTGATTTTCAGAACGGCCCCCAAATATACAGAAACGTACCCGGACAAGCAAGATCTCATTGGCGGAATTGAAACAATTTAGAACTTGATAAAACAACTACTTAAACAATATTGCTTATCATTAATATTGCGCTATTGTTCATAAAAACATATTTAGGCTGCCATAATTAGTAATAAAATACAGAATGTATTGTCGTAAAACCGAAAGTTCCCCGCGCAAAAAAGTAAACAAATAAGCAGCTCGTCATTCAAGAAGAGTTGGTCAAATATTTAGACCAACTGCATTCCTTTAAGGCAGAGTCAACTGCGAGCGGCTTTTAAAAAGTGAATCGATTAAACTTTGTAAACAATGAAGGTTTCGTTTCCGTGAAGTAACAGAAAGCGTTACGGCCGCGTTTTACGACATTGTATTTTGTCTCGGGTACATTTATGTATATTTGGGGGCCTTTCTGGAATTCCATGATTTTTGGGTACGTTTCTGTATACATAAATGTACCCCGGATGCCTTTCTGTAGTACTCGGTACGACAATGACCCCATCAGTTGTAGTAATGGTTGTATTAATGTCATGTCAGATTCACACAAACATGGGCACTAACTAATACAACAATGAACAGATAGTATCTCAAGGTCACTGACAAATGATTAATATTAAACAGAATTTCAAGGTCACTGATGATGGTTAATAACAAACAGAATCTCAAGGTCACTGACGATGATTAATATTAAACAGTATCTCAAGATCATTGATGATGATTAAGAACAAACAGAATCTCAAGGTCACTGACGATGATTAATATTAAACAGTATCACAAGATCACTGATGATGATTTATAACAAACAGAATCCCAAGGTTACTGATGATGGTTAATAACAAACAGAATCTCAAGGTCACTGATGATGATTAATAACAAACAGAATCTCAAGGTCACTGATGATGGTTAATAACAAACAGAATCTCAAGGTCACTGATGATGGTTAATAACAAACAGTATCTCAAGGTCACTGATGATGATAAATATTAAACAGTATCTCAAGGTCACTGATGATGGTTAATAACAAACAGAATCTCAAGTTCACTGACGATGATTAATATTAAACTGTATCTCAAGATCACTGATGATGGTTAATAACAAACAGAATCTCAAGGTCAATGATGATAATTAATAACACACAGAATCTCAAGGTCAATGATGATGGTTAATAACAAACAGAATCTCAAGGTCACTGACAAAGATTAATATTAAACAGTATCTCAAGGTCAATGATGATGGTTAATAACAAACAGAATCTCACGGTCACTGACAAAGATTAATATTAAACAGTATCTCAAGGTCACTGATGATGGTTAATAACAAACTGAATCTCAAGTTCACTGACGATGATTAATATTAAACAGTATCTCAAGTTCACTGATGATGGTAAATAACAAACAGAATCTCAAGGTCAATGATGATGGTTAATAACAAACAGATCCTCAAGTTCACTAGTCAATGATGATTAATAATAAACAAAATGTCAAGGTTACTGATGAAGATTAATATTAAACAGTATCTCAAGATCACTGATGATGGTTAATAACAAACATAATCTCAAGGTCACTAATGATGGTTATAACAAACAGAACCTCAAGTTCACTAGTCAATGATGATTAATAATAAACAAAATGTCAAGGTTACTGATGAAGATTAATAACAAACAGAATCTCAAGGTCACTGATGATGATTAATAACAAACAGAATCTCAAGGTCACTGATGATGATTAATAAAAGCTCAAGGTCACTGATGATGATTTAATAAAAGCTCAAGGTCACTGATGATGATTAATAAAAGCTCAAGGTCACTGATGATGGTTAAAACAAACAGAACCTCAAGTTCACTAGTCAATGATGATTAATAATAAACCAAATGTCAAGATTACTGATGAAGATTAATAACAAACAAAATCTCAAGTTCACTGTCATTTAATAGTGTGTATTACATTTTTTTTAAAAATGTTAGCCCCAAAGCCTGATGTACCCCACTTATAACAATTATGTTGGCTTTAATATTCTCCCTTTATTTTGGAAGCAGTAAGAACATGATCAGTGTATCTTCACTGCCCCTTTTGGTCCCCCTTTCTTTTAGATGGCCGATTTGTACTTCAAGGCCAGAGGGTTTTTATGATGGAGTCAACACCAACTCAAGCTAGAGGTCAAAACGCAGGTCACCATGGAAAATCTGTGTCAGAGCGTTTCATTAGTCAGTTTATGGTTCATTGATAAAACATAGCTTCTCTGATTGGTCAGAAACAAGGTCGTAACAGTCTGCAGTTGCAGCCCTGTGGATGAGAACAATGGCTACACAATAAGATATTTTTGCTCCCTCACATGGAACATCAATAATTTAGTTTGAAAAGGTCAAACTTTGTATCATGTATTTTGTTGATGGGGGCAAATGGGTGAGTAAGAAGTTAATAATAAAACAAATCGATACTTGAGGGGAAGGAGCTCAGGAGATTTGTAGATACAAAATAACACCACTGGGAACAACACTCCCAAGACATTAATATAATATTAAATGTATTTGCAAAAGGAACATTATATGCATGTCTGGGGTTTAACAGCACTTTTAACAACCTTTCAGTCATTTCTCAATGCCGACATGAAGAAGTGAACTTTATGCTCAAATTTATAGTGCTGCCACGCTGGAATAACATGCTGTAGACATATGTGATACCCCACCCAGTCACATTATACTGACACCAGATGTGATACCCCACCCAGTCACATTATACTGACACCAGATGAACTAGCCTTTATAGGCTGAGCGTCAAACAATTTAGCTACTAATACCATTTTTTTAATAATCTTTGGTATGACCAGACTGGGGATCGAACCCAAAACCTGATGCATGTGAGGTGGTCGCTTTACCACTATGCCACTGCCGTGGTAGGAGCATGCCTGAGCATTCAAGTAACCTGTAGAACTATCTTTAATGGTCCAGGAGCATAGCCATGATTTTTTAGGTCGTACGTACAGTAATATTACTGCTGAACACAATAGATACGCGTGTGCTAGGCGGGTACGCATATCCCTTATTTTTTATCTATTATAATGCAAAATCAAGACATCTAGATACACTGGTAAAGGTGTATGGACATGCGTATATACATACACAGTTGCTAGGCCTGGTATAACTACAAGGTGTATGCGCGTGCATATATGTATACACAGTTTCTAGGCCTGGTATAACCACAAGGTGTATGCGAGTGTGTATATACATATACCTGTTATGTATATACACAGTTACACAGGTATATGTATATACACAGTTGCTAGGCCTGGTATAACTACAAGGTGTATGAGAGTGCATACATGTATATACATAGTTGCTAGGCCTGGTATAACCACAAGGTGTATGCGAGCGCATATATGTATATACACAGTTGCTAGGCCTGGTATATGCGCATGCGTACATGTATACACAGTTGCTAGGCCTGGTACAACCACAAGGTGTATGCGACTGCATATATGTATATACACAGTTGCTAGTCCTGGTATAACCACCAGGTATGCGAGTGCATATATATGTATATACACAGTTGCTAGGCCTGGTATAACCACACGGTGTATGCACATGCATATATGCATACACAGTTGCTAGGCCTGGTATAACCACAAGGTGTATGCACGTGCATACATGTATACACAGTTTCTAGGCCTGGTATAACCACAAGGTGTATGCGAGTGTGTATATACATAGACATGTTATGTACAGTTGCTAGGCCTGGTATAACCACAAGGTGTATGCCCGTGCATATATGCATACACAGTTGCTAGGCCTGGTATAACCACAAGGTGTATGCGAGTGTGTATATACATAGACATGTTATGTACAGTTGCTAGGCCTGGTATAACCACAAGGTGTATGCACGTGCATACATGTATACACAGTTTCTAGGCCTGGTATAACCACAAGGTGTATGCGAGTGTGTATATACATAGACATGTTATGTACAGTTGCTAGGCCTGGTATAACCACAAGGTGTATGCGCGTGCATATATGCATACACAGTTGCTAGGCCTGGTATAACCACAAGGTGTATGCACGTGGGTATATGCATACACAGTTGCTAGGCCTGGTATAACCACAAGGTGTATGCGCGTGCATAATTGCATACACAGTTGCTAGGCCTGGTATAACCACAAGGTGTATGCACGTGGGTATATGCATACACAGTTGCTAGGCCTGGTATAACCACACGGTGTACACACATGGGTATATGCATACACAGTTGCTAGGCCTGGTATAACCACAAGGTGTATGCGAGTGCGTATATGTATATACACAGTTGCTAGACCTGGTATAACCACAAGGTGTATGCGCGTGGGTATATGGATACACAATTGCTAGGCCTGGTATAACCACAAGGTGTATGCGAGTGCGTATATGTATATACACAGTTGCTAGACCTGGTATAACCACAAGGTGTATGCGCATGGGTATATGGATACACAATTGCTAGGCCTGGTATAACCACAAGGTGTATGCGAGTGCGTATATGTATATACACAGTTGCTAGACCTGGTATAACCACAAGGTGTATGCGCGTGGGTATATGGATACACAGTTGCTAGGCCTGGTATAACCACAAGGTGTATGCGAGTGCGTATATGTATATACACAGTTGCTAGACCTGGTATAACCACAAGGTGCACGCACGTGGGTATATGCATACACAGTTGCTAGGCCTGGTATACCCACAAGGTGTATGCGAGTGCGTATATGTATATACACAGTTGCTAGACCTGGTATAACCACAAGGTGTATGCGCGTGGGTATATGGATACACAGTTGCTAGGCCTGGTATAACCACAAGGTGTATGCGAGTGCGTATATGTATATACACAGTTGCTAGTCCTGGTATAACCACAAGGTGTATGCGCGTGGGTATATGGATACACAGTTGCTAGGCCTGGTATAACCACAAGGTGTATGCGAGTGCGTATATGTATATACACAGTTGCTAGACCTGGTATAACCACAAGGTGTATGCGCGTGGGTATATGGATACACAGTTGCTAGGCCTGGTATAACCACAAGGTGTATGCGAGTGTGTATATGTATATACACAGTTGCTAGACCTTGTATAACCACAAGGTGTATGCGCGTGGGTATATGGATACACAATTGCTAGGCCTGGTATAACCACAAGGTGTATGCGAGTGCGTATTTGTATATACACAGTTGCTAGACCTGGTATAACCACAAGGTGTATGCGCGTGGGTATATGGATACACAGTTGCTAGGCCTGTTATAACCACAAGGTGTATGCGAGTGCGTATATGTATATACACAGCTGCTAGACCTCGTATAACCACAAGGTGTATACATGTGCATATATGCATACACAGTTGCTAGGCCTGGTATAAAACCGCAAGCTGTATGCGAGTGTGTATATACATATACCTGTTATGTATATACACAGTTGCAGGCCTGGTATAACCACAAGGTGTATGCGGTGCGTATATGCATACATAGTTGCTAGGCCTGGTATAACCACAAGGTGTATGCGCGTGGGTATATGCATACATACTTGCTAGGCCTGGTATAACCACAAGGTGTATGCGCATTCGTATATGCATACACAGTTGCTAGACCTGGTATAACCACACAGTGTACACACGTGGGTATATGCATACACAGTTGCTAGGCCTGGTATAACCACAAGGTGTATGCGAGTGCGTATATGTATATACACAGTTGCTAGACCTGGTATAACCACAAGGTGTACGCACGTGGGTATATGCATACACAGTTGCTAGGCCTGGTATAACCACAAGATGTATGTGCGTGCGTATATGCATACACAGTTGCTAGGCCTGGTATAACCACAAGGTGTATGCGCGTGGGTATATGCATACACAGTTGCTAGGCCTGGTATAACCACAAGGTGTATGCGAGTGTGTATATACATATACCTGTTATGTATATACACGGCTGCTAGGCCTGGTATAACCACAAGGTGTATGCGCGTGCGTATATGCATACACAGTTACTAGGCCTGGTATAACCACAAGGTGTATGCACCTGCGTATATGCATACACAGTTGCTAGGCCTGGTTTAACCACAAGGTGTATGCGCGTGCGTATATGCATACACATTTGCTAGGCCTGGTATAACCACATGGTGTATGCGCGTGCGTATATGCATACACAGTTGCTAGGCCTGGTATAACCACAAGGTGTACGCGCGTGCGTAGATGCACACACAATTGCTAGGCCTAGTATAACCACAAGGTGTATGCGCGCGCGTATATGCATACATAGAAGCTGCACCTGTGATTGCATGTGTTTCGTACATGCGCGACTGCACAGCTGCAGTTGCCATTAGTCATAGTGTTTATGAGAGTTCTGCAGCATCTAACTGATAAATGTTACAGGAATTGCCAAGGGCAAAGTGACTTTAATTCAGTTGAAGTTATAATGAAAATAAATCAAAATACTGAGAGTACTTAATATAACATAAAATTCCCATATATCCAACATGCACCCTGTTGATAGGAAATGAAGGTTATTATCAAGGAGAATGGGAAATTTATTTTTGGAGTCATCATGTTCTAAACAAACACTCCATAAAAGTTATATTACATTGATTTTGATGAATTTTTCAGATATCATGTAAATGTGGATATATTCTATATTGCGTGGTGACACATATTGTTACAAATTGTTTGCGAGATATAAATCATCGAGCTCCAGAGGCCAAGTGGATAGCATGTTTGACTCTGCATCGGAAAATCATGGGTTCGAACCTGACTGGCGACATTGTGTTTTTAGGCAAGACACTTCCCATACCCTCATCCATAGGATGGGGACGTAAACTTGGAGGTCCAGTGAATTGGAGTCTATCCTCTGAGCATGTTAAAGAACCATAGGAATTATCTAATGCAATCAGAGTACTTTTAGAGTAGCTCCCCGGCAAAATTCTGTTCTTGTCTTTAAGAACTGTTCATGAACTGCTCCAGAACATTAAGAACAGTTCTTGACCATCCTTGATCATTGTTCTAGAACATTTGTTCTTAAAATGTTCTAGAACAAATTTAAGAACAGTTCTTGACCATTTCACGCACTTAGTTGCTTCGTAAACTGTTCTTGAAATGTTCTGGAACAAATTTAGAACCGTTCCAGAACTTGTATCAAGAGGACATGTTCTTAAAGTGTTCTAATACCGTTCTTAAACAATATCAGAAACAATTTAGAACTGTTCAGAAACTTGTATCACAAGGACATGTTCTTAAAGTGTTCTAATACTGTTCTTAAACAATATCAGGAACAATTTAAGAACAGTACAGGAACTTGTATCAAGAGGAAATGTTCTTAAAGTGTTCTAATACCGTTCTTAAACAATATCAGGAAAAATTTAAGAACAGTTCAGGAACTATAAATGTATAAAATAAATAAAACAAATGTAAGAACTAATTAAGAACACTTTAAGAACACTTGATATTCCTAAACTGTTCTTCATTTGTTCTTGAAATTGCTAAAGAACTAATTAAGAACAGTTTAAGAACATTTCTTGAAACTGGTTAGAGTACTGTCCCTTTATTTCCAGCACATGATGAGCTTGACATTTATAATTATATCTGGAAATATGATAAATTTGAGAATAACAGAGATTAAAGTCGGATATTTCAAAATGAATTGGAACATAAGAGGTACGAATACATGAAGTACATTAATAAGTCTTATTTATCAACAAAACCTACACAACAACAGGATTAATAAGCAAATTGTTGGTGTAAAGAGTGGATGGGGTAAGGTAATATTCAGTCTGAATTGACCATGGTGCTAATTTTGATAGATGTTAAGATCATGGTCATTTGACCCTGGTCAACCGTGGTCAGAAATCATCCATGGTGTCAATATTGCTCGATTTTGAGACCATGGTCAACCCAGGTTAAAAGGAATGTAGCGACACAGCCAAACAAGCTCTGTTATTGAGAGTTCTGAAAAACTTGGAAAAAGGTGAAAGAATTATCAAAATCGGATGATAAACAAAAAAGATATGACCATTTAAAGGTTGTTCTAAAACGAATGATGGTCAACCATGGTTATTACAATATACAGGAAAAGGGGAAAAATATATACTTTTAGGGGAGGGGAATGGGGCCGAATTTCGGTATATATATATAATTAACCTATTTTGAGAATCAAAACTCTATATATACAATCTAAACGGCTTTAACCAGCCAGGACAAACCCCAAAACTGGAGCGTCAGTTTAAGAGTTACCAACTCATAATTCATTTTGTGCATATTCAATCACGGGTATTTTATGAACCATTCAATAAACCTTAACGAACCATTCAATAAACCTACACTTTTAATCGGCACATAATTACGTTATTATATGACCTGAATCCCAGATTCGAGTTTTGATAAACGGTTTTGTAGGTAATTTTGCAATTTTCAGGGTTAGTTTCTTTAAGTTTTCTGAAGCAAAAATAGGCTCCAGGTGTGACAAAATATATAAACTTGAGTCATAAGCCTGCAAAAGCTCTGTTATAACTTACAAGATTATTCTTATGAGACAAAAATCAACAACATCATCATATTTAAATATTGAAATGTTCTCTTTTTTTTTTATTAACGAGAACTTAGTATAAGATTTAATTCTGATTTACTAACTAACTAGCTATAGTAATAGAGAATATCATGTTAGTGCCTGATCGTATCTAGTTTATCAGGTGAGGCTGAGAAAAAAATGAAGTCCGAGGCTGTGCTGAGTCATTTTTTTAACATGATAAATAGAATATCATGTTAGTGCCTGATCGTATCCACATTTTTCCACATTTTTTTCCGTTCAAAGCTACCCAGACGTCATAAATATACCCTGACATCATTAAAAGAGGTGCTGACGTCATCAAAAGAAGTGCACCTGACGGGATCGGAAAGAAACTATAAGGTTTTATCTCAGGCACAATGTTTCTCAGCAGAATTGTGCAGATCGACATGATAAATGATTAACACAATACAGCACCAAAGTGTTATAAGGTCAGTCATAACTGCAAATAGTCTGGATAAGGCAGTTAGCAACCAGAAACTTTTCAAAAGTCTGCATTTAGAAAATGTTGTTTTTCCCTGCATGACATCGACATTGCCATGTTGCATGACCTGAGAATAAGAAGACTGGAGACAATCATCTACTTCTTACTTCTGTTTAAAACAGTCTATCATTTCAGAATTATTTTATATACTGATGCATAATGAGTATTTCCTCTATATATTGTATATTTAATATGCTACTGCTAATGGAATGGTACAGGGCGACATTAAGCCTGTCCTTTCAGAAAGAAGGTTTAAACAGCACCGAACACACCAATGGTTACTCCTTTAAAGTTTCATTATCGACAGAATTCGCATTTGGCTCAAGCAGGTGAGCAAACTTAGACTTTAAATGTTGCAGTCTTAACATTAAACACAATACTGAAATGGCTTGATTTTTTCAAGGGAAACTTTAACATTTATGAATTTTGTGTAACAAAGTATACTTTGATTAAAAGGTCTGCTACATGACAGAGTTGTCCTTTCTGTAATTAGTTGAAGCCATTTTTTGTACAAAACATGTTGAGATAAGTATATAATAGTGTAATAAAGGCAATTTTTAGGGTCAGGGGACGGGGGTGATTACTAAAAACACACAGACATGCACTTTCAAAGATGTTTGCAGCATCTGGTTAATTTTTTATGATAATTTAGCCTAACAAATCGATCAATTAATGTTTATTATATCAAGTTGCAATGATAAAACTGCATCTTTATAGACTGTAGTGACACAATAAAACATTTATGTTTTTAAGTACACTTTTATTTCCCATATTGGACATATTGTCATTTTGCATATTAATTAAATTCTCCTGATATTCTCGCCCACATTCATAGACACCTCATCAAATAACTCTACTATTAGCTGACAACATGGAGCCATTTCAGGAGTGGAACAAACTCTTCTAAGAGTATAATTAGGATTTAAAATTTAAAGATGTCGTTGAGAGAATTTGCGAGTGTCAAAAGGAAAAGTTGGTCACAATTCTGAAATTGTCCTAGTTTTGAAGGAAATATTTATCTCCGCACCAGTCATGATCACGTGGCTCTCGACCTGAATAATAACAAATGTAGGACATTTAATATTTTTTGACTTTGTCTGAAAAGGGTTGACTGTTACAACTTTAAAAAGATTAATATAACAGATATTTCGGTTCAGATAGGTAAATAAATATATTGATAATCACTTTAGATGCTTGAAATGTTTATTTAATGCATGCGTTCTTAGATATATTGACTTAAAAATAAAAGGGTAGCTCCTCTCCCTCGCAGGAGAGGAGATCTGTCACCAGCAAACTCCTTTCCTGTCTTTGGTTACAAGACTTAGAGATGCGATCAGGAGTCACTGTGAGCTTTAGGCCAGAAATGGGGAATTAATGGTAGAGTCCAGCTCACGTATAACTCCTGGTGGTGACACGGGGTCAGTTCAGTAATTGAACTTACATTTAGAATCCTTTTCTTGTGAGTTCAATAAACACAATGTTATACAGTTTTGTTGTATTTTAATAATTATATTTAACAATGTCTATTCCGTTATATAAAGTTCAGCACATTAAAAGTTCACAATGTCATAAATATTAATTGAAGTTTTCTAAAAGACTGTGGCCGACTTATCATGAAGTCACTGTTTTGCCACTTAAAGAAACCTCAACCTGTGTCCACTAATGCCTGATCAGAACTCCCTTTTATACGTCCCCAAAAGCCTTTTCTTACAAAAAGGAATCAACCAATGAAAATTAAGTTAACATATAACCAATCAATTTGTGTTCCTTAAAGAACCAATTAAAATCCAGTTAACATACAATATTATTACCCAATCACCAAATGTCAAATATTCTTTAATAAGCCACAGAACTCATTTCCACAGCTTGTGTCCTGGCATATTCATAAACAAAGATAACAATAGGTGTCACTCAGTATTAACACTTGAGAGTAATTAAACTGATTCTAAATATGATTGTCAGGAAATGCCCAACACCTCAAGCCATCCTTCTTGAGAATAGACACATAATAGTATTGATAACAATATATACAAACAGGTGATTTCTGTGAAAAACAATTGGTTTACAATAATCCACTACAACAGATGTTCCTAACAATATCTGAATTTCAAAAGTTATGTACCGTAAATAAGTTTTTGTTAAAAATAAGTTACTGCAACTGACTCATAGTGTATGCATATAACAGATCCCCATGTTTTAACTATAGGAATCGCTCTGACTGTACACAGCCAGATGAAATATCAAAATTGTAAAAAGGGCTGGTAAGGTCAGAGAAAGCTCGGATTAATTACTCACTAATCATAGAATTAATTACTCAGTAATCTGAGGATTAATTACTCATTAATCTCAATCAATTCTGAGAATGGATTGAGCCTCTCCACCTTGCTAAATTAAATTTTTATTTGTCACTGCATCCTTTTTAAATCAATCAGAATGCTTCATTCCTATTTTTATTTGGTTGTTTCTATCATGACATATCACTTCCTGGTATTATAACATCACTTCCTGGTATTAGAATATAGCCTTATGCTATTATGATGCATTAAATCTGTTCTGAGAAATGACAGAGTCTTTCAACTGTTGTGAGAAATAGATTTAGATTGTTTGTATCTCTCAATGAGTAATGAGTTTCTTGGAACCAAGGTTCACAAAATTCTAAAAACAAAATAATTCTAAAATGATTTAATAGACACACACATACTTGAAACCCAATGATGTTGATAAAAAAACAACATGAGTCCTATTAGCAATACAGAATGTGCATATATACTGAAATATATAGGTAATGTTTCTGACTGTCAGGGGCGTCCGTGGCAGAGAGGTTAGAGTCTCTGACTTGAAATCACTTGCCCTTCACCGCTGTGGGTTCGATCCCTCAGGGGCCTAGGAATCTTTATGTGAGGAGCTATCCAGATGACTTGCGGAATATCAGTGGATCTACCCAGTGCCAACCCGTGCACGAAAATAGCCTGGAGGGGCATCTGGGGTCAATGGAAGCTGGGAAGTTGCCATATGACCTTAGCTGTTGGTGCGACTATAAAATCCAATTCAACTCAATTCTGACTGTCAATCTCAACCATCATCATCTCCATGCACACATTCGAATTAAGCTTAGGCAAGGGAAAGCTTCTTGCCCAAAGACATACCTAAGACACCCGGTCATGCCAGTGAGACTAGAACCTCTCATTTCAAAATTTCACTATGCCTGCATCAACATCCAAGGGTTTCAAAGTATATTCTTTGACATTATGTGTGTCGTTCTGTGCATATGGAGTCGTTACGGGGTCCTACCTATATGTAAAAACATTGGACGAACAGCTCTGTGGTAGGTATATACTGCCATACATGATTGTGACGGCTAGGTATTTATAAGATATGGTATTTATAGGATAAGGTATTTATTAGATATGGTATTTACATGATATGGTATTTACATGATATGGTATTTATATATGGTATTTATAAGATATGGTATTAATATTTGGAATTTATAAGATATGGTACTAATATATGGCATTTATATGATATGCTATTTATACATATGGTACTTATATGATATGGTATTTTTTATGACATGGTATTTAATATGATATACAGTATTTATATGATATTATTATGATACAGTATTTATAAGATATATGGTACTAATATTTTTTTTTCCAACTGTGTTTTCCCAATCAGAAAGCAGCTGACTCTCAGAATTTGAGAAAAAGCATTAATTCTGCAATGTGTTTTTGTCTGTCAAGTCACTTCTGACTGAGAAGTCAGTAATTATAATAAATAATGGATGAAAATATAAATAAATCATAATATTGTCATATTTACTGAACTGATGAAATCTTACATCTTTCCAAAATGAGATATAAGCACATTTTCCCCAAATTGAAATGTGTTTATATGAGATGGTATTTCTATGTAATGGTATTTATATGATATGGTATTCATATGATATGGTATTATCATACATTATTTATATGATATGGTATTATTATGATATAGTTTTTAAAAGATATGGTATTGATAATGTACGTCATTAAGATATAGTATTTATATGACATGGTATTTATATGAGTTATCCAAGAACCATCTCTTACTAGCCAAATTATTAACAAGAGGCCCAAGAGGGCCTGTGGACGCTCTACTGGCTAAAACAGCTCTTATAGATTTAGATAGATATAGCTCTCTTCTCCTACAGATTTAACAAAGGAAAATACAATATAGCATTTTTCAACAAATCAAGGGCCATAACTCTGTTATTACTAACAAGATCTAGCTGGTTTTCGAAATTGTCCAAGATTTCATTGATATACCGTGCTTTGCACAACTAGACATCATACTGAGGCTTCCTGCCAAATTTCGTAGAAATCTAACAAGCCGTTTGAGAGGAGTAGCGCCGACAAGAAATTTTAAAATAAAAATGTCAAAGGGCCATAACTCCATCAAAAAACAGCGAACTGGAACAAAAGCGTGATATGCACAACTAGACATCTTACCGATGCTTCCTGCCAAGATTCGTCGAAATTCAACAAGGCATTTAGGATGAGTAGCGCCGACAAGAAATTTTAAAGTAAGTGTCAAGTAATTAAAAATCCAAATAAAAAAAAAAGATATTCAAATAAAAAATAAATGAAAAATAAATCAATTAAAAATTAAAAAAAAAATCAAAAAAAATCAATATATTAAACAAAAAAAAAAAGATATTGAAAAAAAAATCAAATAAATAAATTTAAAAAAAAAATTAAAAAAAAAATCAAATTAAAAACATTTTTTTTTAATTTTATTTTTTTTAAAAACTGTTACCCCCGGGGCGCGTCCAAATTTGACACCATGGTCACCATTTGAACAAACTTGGTAGAGGACCATAAGCTGATGCTACATGTAATACATGAGAGCTCTGTGCCATGTGGTTCCAGAGAAGAAGATTTTTTTCAGTTTTTGCCTATACAAGCCTAACTAAAACTGTGACCCCAGGGTAGGGCCAAATGTGACCAATGGGTCACCATTTGAACAAACTTGGTAGAAGACCATAGGCTTATACATGTAGCAAATGCAAAATATTAAACCTCTGGCTCTTGCAGTTTCAGAGAAGAAGATTTTTTAAGTTTTTCCCTATACATGTATATGTAAAACATGTGACAATTGGGGCGGGGCCAAATGTGACCCCAGGGTCACCATTTGAACAAACTTGGTAAAGGACCATAAGCTTATAATAAATGTAAAATATCGAACCTCTGGCTCTTAAAGTTTCCGAGAAGAAGATTTTTAAAAAAAAATCCTATATAAGTCTATGTAAAACTGTGACCCTCGGGCGGGGACAAATTTGACCCCAGGGTCACCATTTGAACAAACTTAGTAGAGGACCATAAGATGATGCTACATGTAATACATGAGAGCTCTGTGCCATGTGGTTCCAGAGAAGAAGATTTTTTTCAGTTTTTCCCTATACAAGCCTATGTAAAAATGTGACCCCCGGGGTGGGGCCAAATGAGACCCCTGGGTCACCATTTGAACAAACTTGGTAGAGGACCACAAGCTTATAGCAATTGCAAAATATTAAACCTCTAGCTCTTGCAGTTTCAGAGAAGAAGATTTTTTAAGTTTTTCCCTATACATGTCTATGTAAAACATGTGACCCTTGGGGCGGGGCCAAATGTGACCCCAGGACCCCAGGGTCACTATTTGAACAAACTTGGTAAAGGACCATAAGCTTATAATAAATGTAAAATATCAAACCTCTGGCTTTTGTAGTTTCCGAGAAGAAGATTTTTAAAAAAAAAATCCTATATAAGTCTATGTAAAACTGTGACCCCTGGGGCGTGGGACAAATTTGACCCCAGGGTCACCATTTCAACAAACTTAGTAGAGGACCATAAGCTGATGCTACATGTAATACATGACAGCTCTGTGCCTTGTGGTTTCAGAGAAGAAGATTTTTTAAAGTTTTTTCCTATATGTCTATATGAAAAACATGCAAAACCTCAATATGCAAACTTTGGACCCCCGGGGCACGGCCATTTTTGACCCCAGGGACTTTATTTGAACAAACCTGATAGTCTAGGCGTTAGCGATCATTTTAAAAGAAAAACTGTTGAAATCTGTCCAGCGGGTTCTGGAGAAGATTTTTTAAGGTTTCGACCATATATGGTAATGGCAGCCATCTTGGATGTAGCGCTGACCTAATTTTAACAAATCTAAAAAGCATTCATCTAAGGATCATCCATGTGAAGTTTGGTCAAAATTAGCCAAGCGGTTTCTGAGGAGAAGTCGTTTGAAGAAAAGTTAACGGACGCCGGACGCCGGAAGACGGACAACACACCATCCCATAAGCTCTGCTGGCCCTTGGCCAGTAGAGCTAAAAACAAATCTTCAAATAAAAATTATTAAAAACACAAATCTTCAAATCAAAATTAGTTAATATATAAAGTCCTTTACTAATTAATGTTCAGAAGAAATGGCTAGTAACATTTTTTGTTTTATAAAATGTCATTTTGTTTCAAGTGAATGTGTTTAATGTTATTCTTTGGTGTTGTTTAGTTTAATTATAAACTAATCAGCTTCTTAGTTTAGACGTCATTCACGGCTCTGACTTCCATTTTAGGACATGTCATTTTTGTAATATCCATTTATAAAGAGAAAGCCTCTTAAAATGTTCCCATTTTCAGACGAGACACATAATTGCAGATCATTGACATTAGAACAACGCGCGAATCCCAATCCATAATGGCTGCCAGTTTTTGCCAATATCTCGAGTTGCCATGATCCAGTAACCTACATTGCGCGACAGTTACATCACCTCATCCACTATTGTGCAACTGTGAAGTGCAGCTTATCTGAATAGTGCAGCACATAATCATGCATGCACATGCATCCATATTTATAAATATCGTAAAATGCAGCACGACATAAGAGGCGGATCAAGGATTCGCGATTACGCTGGCGCAAACTTAGGCATAACACTGGGCGCAAGTTTATTTTTCAGAGGAAACAGACACATTTTCGTAACTGTTCGGATTTTAAGGGGGCTTACACCTGTTCTATACCCCATAATCCCCCAGCATCCATGCCTGAACATTGCAAACCGCAGCGCGCAAGGCTCAGAAAGGGAATGTACATTACTTGCGCTTATCGCGTACCACGCTTAAAAAACAGAGCAGACATTTTTCTCGTTGCAATATATACCTGAGACTTAAAATAAGTTTGGTTAATAAGCATATCTTCTGATTTGAAAAAAAAAATCTAATTAAACTGCAAATATTCGCAAAGTATGCCACTTTATTGGAATACACTTTGCGCGGCAATCTCCAGACAGTTGGCTTCCCTTTTTTCTGCCCTGTCTGACTGCTAAATAATAAATTATAGAAATGTTGAAGGGTGGTGGTGGGGCCCATGATCAGGAGGGATGATAAATTGAGTATCTAACTGGAACCTGTTAAAGATGGATTAACATACCTCAAGGTTAATTAGCTTTATAGATTATAGGCAGGGCAACAATGTTAACAGTTCAGTATGGTGTGACTGAACATATAATGACACAATAATTAATTAATTACATAATATAATCATACTTCAACATTATAACCATCTTAAAATTTCCAGCCAGATGGCCATTTCCCTTTATTAAAGCTGCAATTGCGTACTTTAAATAATCAGGGACAATAACTCTGTAACACAAACATCAATTTTGCATGTTGTCAAGCTCTGATCCACACAATTTTGTTGAAACCTTTCAAATCAAAATTTGGTGAAAATTGAAATGCTGACACAGCTTACCAGTAACTGGAAGAAGCAGAAAAGCCTGGCCTGCATATTCATTTCATATACCTGTATGTCAATATGTTGAATTATCTATTTAAAGTTGGACGAATGGGAATTTTAAGCTAATTAAGCTTTAAATGTGACTGTTAGAATTATATTCTAAATTCTCCAAAAGTTGGACAAAATGTTTAATGTGGATTTTAAGTTAAGCTTTATTAATATCAAGGGCAATTACTCCATAATGCATGAATTTTGCTCATTCCCAAACTCTTCGAAGATCTAACTGAAACAAACCTTCAGAGGAATTAGGTGAAAATGCAACTAAAGTTATTGGTTCACAAGGAGGGGTAACACAAACACCAATTTTGCCTGTTATCAAAACTCAGTATGTTACAGAGGAGCACATGATGCGGGATGAGGAAATCACAGAAGCTTGAGCTAAATATACTTCAACAAATATCATACGATGATACTGTCCAAGTCCCACCATTTCACCTCATTTTTGTAACTGTTTGTTGTACTTTTGCCTGCATTCTTTTTTGCACAATGTAGACAGCTAGCTATCAATAGACATTTTTCTGTGATTCTTGCAAAACCAAATGTTTGTTGCTGAGATACATGGAGCCAGGGCGTAGCTGTACCAAAATCAATGTGTAGGCACATGGTTTAGTGGGGTCCGGGGGAATGCCCCATCGGGATTTTTTTTTAAAGGAAGCCAACTCCTGCATTCTGACGGTATTTTAAGCATCAAAAAATATGTTTTTAAACCGTGATTTCAAGCTTTTTTAATCTGCAATTTCACAAAAAAAAACATGAAAACGGAACAAACCAATATATATTAATATGAATACATATTTTCTCCGTGGCCGAATGGTTAACGACGTTGCGTTGTAAACCTTCGCCTCTCACCGCTGCGGGTTCGAATCCCACTGGGAGCTCGACTTGTAAGTGAGAAAGTGTCGATTCTTACGGATGTCGGGAGGTGTACAGTACTGGTTCTACCCAGGAAAAATTGGTGGTCTGCCTCCACCACAAAAAATCGACCGTCATATATAATCTTACATGTGTTGAAAATGACGTAAAACACCATACAAACAAACAAACAATCATGGCAAATGAAATAGTTAATACTAATGCTTAGATCTATAACAAACTTCGGAAAAAGTCCTTGTTTCTATATTTGGTGGAGGCAAACACATTTATAACACACTCTGTGTCAATTTGCATGTCCTTGTGAATGTGAAGGAGCGCCAGAGAAGAGAGCCTGTCACTGCTCTTTGTCGACCGCATATAGTTTTTATGAGTTTCATGGCACTGAATGATCTTTCGCAAGATGTTGATTTGGTGGCACTGTCAATATGCTGTTTATACATGGATACAAGTCCTTATTAGCTTTTTGTAATGTTTCTTGTATCCTTTGTGGGGCTGGATTGGCTATATCCAATTTCACCTTCCACCTCGCCAACTCACTGCCAAACTGTTCATGTGTTCCATTTATATCTGTAGCATACGCAGCGTAAATCGCTGTTGCCATTTCAGGCTGTAGATTGGCTACTTTAGCTGGCAGTAAATATTCGGCCGTATAACGCTCTTCGTTTTTTAGAATTCCAGTTTCTAT
Source organism: Cyrtodaria siliqua (assembly GCA_037043455.1). Taxonomy (NCBI): domain Eukaryota; kingdom Metazoa; phylum Mollusca; class Bivalvia; order Adapedonta; family Hiatellidae; genus Cyrtodaria; species Cyrtodaria siliqua. Next base: position 198 of record JAWPHD010007999.1, on the reverse strand, counting down.
CTCTTGCTGCAACTGGTCTGAAAAGACGTAGTACACTGCAACCCGCCAATAATCAGAGGGTGTTTTAAGGTCGGGATTGCCTTGATGTTGCTCTTTGCCTGCCATCCTTGGTTTGCTGGGCTCAATTTGGAAATCCATGCAATGCTAGATGCTTTCTCGTATAATGAATTCCAAACCAAAGGGTCAGCTCGTTCGTCA
>JAWPHD010007998.1:0-120787 GCA_037043455.1 Cyrtodaria siliqua | reverse complement strand
ACACAATTGTAACGCAACTGTCCGATTTTCCTTCTATTTTCAGTCGTTTATTGGTAAATGTACACATGTGTCAATATTTGTGTGTCGTTTTAAGCAAAATTAATTCATCTCATATTCTGACAGGAGACAATAAGGTTTCCATTTAACCAACTTTAGAACCCAGAATTTAAATTTTCATTGAATCCATTGAATTTACTGTGACATTGAATTCATTCTGTTGAATTTTCGTTAAAAAACAATGCTCTCTGTTTCTTCAAATTATAACATGCTAACATTGTTTCATATATATCACACATTATGACATGCTAACATTATTTCACATTTATGACACATTATGAAATGCAAACATTGTTTCACATTTATCACACAGTATGACAAACACATTATGACATGCTAACATTATTTCACATTTATGACACATTATGAAATGCAAACATTGTTTCACATTTATCACACATTATGACAGGCTAACATTGTTTCACATTTATCACACAGTATGACAAACACATTATGACATGCTAACATTATTTCACATTTATGACACATTAAGACAAACACATTATGATATGCTAACATTGTTTCGCATGTATCACACATTATGACATGCAAACATTGTTTCACATTTATGACACATTAAGACAAACACATTATGATATGCTAACATTGTTCCGCATGTATCACACATTATGACATGCAAACATTGTTTCACATTTATGACACATTAAGACAAACACATTATGATATGCTAACATTGTTTCGCATGTATCACACATTATGACATGCAAACATTGTTTCACATTTATGACACATTAAGACAAACACATTATGATATGCTAACATTGTTTCGCATGTATCACACATTATGACATGCAAACATTGTTTCACATTTATGACACATTAAGACAAACACATTATGATATGCTAACATTGTTTCGCATGTATCACACATTATGACATGCAAACATTGTTTCACATTTATGACACATTAAGACAAACACATTATGATATGCTAACATTGTTTCACATTTATGACACATTATGACATACAAATTTTGTTTCACATTTATGACACATTATGGCATGCAAACATTGTTTAACATTTATGACACATTATGACAAACACATTATGGCATGCAAACATTGTTTAACATTTATGACACATTATGACAAACACAATATCACATGCTAACATTGTTTCACATTTATGACACATTATTACATGCTGACATTGTTTCACATTTATGACACAATACGACATGCTGACATTGTTTCACATTTTATGACACAATATGACATGCTAACATTGTTTCCCATTAATGCATTACATAATTAATTATTTTTCTTCAAATCAACACAAAGATAATAAAAGCGGGATACCTGTGTAGTACTTGTTTTATCAGCCAACAACACCCTATGTTTACATTGACAACAGAAGGAAAAGCGGGCATGCTGCGTTATAAGGCTTGTTGAGTACAGTTAGACAATATACATACTATAAAACAAAATCTTAAATGACACACTGCAATCTTGAAGCATTTATCAAAAGTATTAAACATTACCCCTCGAGTTTTCAATCCAGTATCCCTCGCTTTCATACAATTAGAGACAGCATTAAGGCAATTCAGGTTAAAGTTGTCAGACGTTCAGCGTTCAATTCTATCGTAAGTTTAGAATGTATCAATTTATTACATTTCTATGGGTGAAAGATTGGGCTTTCTTAGTGAAAGAATATTCATAATCGCTAAATATTATTATTTCACCTCCCACTAGTTTCTGGCCTTTTCATTGGATAAGAGCAGTCACATGGTGACCCACTATTATTCTATAGTAGGTCAGTAGCTGACCCACTATTGACACACAAAAACAAAATGGATGCCATTCACTAAGATTCGTCTTTTTAATCATTATTTTCCTCCACAAAACTACAAATTTTAACAAATATTCAATTCATATCGGATTGTCGCGTTTTAAACAAACTTTTTGTTTTGCTTGGCCTTTATTTGTAACAACAAGAGTTATTTCCCTTGTCGACCTTCACCTTGTCAATTCAACTGCAGACAACAACAAAGTTGAATAATGGCTTCCGTGAGTAGATTTGGAGCAACTTCAGCCGCAGAACAAGAGGAAAGGCGGCTTAATCTCAACGCAGACAAAACTTTAAAGGCAAACAAGTTTGCAGCAAAGTTTTTTAAGGAGTATTTGTCGGAAAAGGGTGAAAATGCTGACTTTGAAACATTTTCGGTGGCGGCATTGGATAGCGCTTTGGGGCGTTTTTACATGGATTTGCGACGAGTTGATGGATCCACTTACAAAATAACATCAATGGAGGGAATACGCCACGGTATTAACCGCTACCTCAAGAACCCACCGTTTAATAAACGTTTTGATATCATAAAAGACACTGAGTTTGTGGGCAGTAACATAAATTTTAAGGCAGTGCTAGTTGAATTGAAAAGGACAGGGAAAGGAGATGTGGTACACTATCCTGTAATCACTGAGGCAGACTTACAGAAGTTGTATTCCAGCTTACACATGAATACAGACACACCGCAGGGACTGTTTCATAAGGTTCAATTTGACGTCCGACTGTATTTTTGTAGGAGAGGCAACGAAAACATGCACTCCATGAACAAGAGCACATTTACCATTGAAGTGGATTCTCAGTCGGGTCTAAAATATGTCAAGAAAATCCAAGACGAGCTCACCAAAAATCATAGAATTGATAAGGAGTCTACGTCAGGCGTAATGCCAGAAACGCCAGGTATGCCTAAAACTTATATTTACCAAAACTGCAAAGTTTGGCGGTTATCGTTGAATGACTATTTTTTTAAAAAGCTTATTTTCCTTTTCTTCAAAGAAAATATGTATAAATTCATTTTATTTATTTCAAACATCTAAATTTTGTCAAGACAGGCAAAAACTATAATTTTACATCAATATAAATGTTTTAAAACCATTTGTTCTTTTTTGTCACTAATGTTGTTGGTACGTGTCTTTTTTATGACAACTAAGTAGATTAATGTGTACGTTATATTAACAGGTTCAGAAAAGTGCCCTGTAGTGTCCTTTGAGAAGTATGTCTCCAAGCTGAATCCTGAGTGTAACAGGTTAGTTAAAACGATAAATACTCTATTTAACAAGTATTTCATATTACCGGGTACATAGAGACAGCATCTGCATTTCAAAATGTGTCCAAATAATTAGAGACACACAAACTCTAGACTCCTGTATTTGCGATTGTATTACGGTAACCAATAATTATATTGGCAATAACCTTTACACGAATGAACGTCACTATAGCGAAATACAAATCTAAGAAGCAAGTGTTATTTTTGTTGCCGGTCATATCTTCCTAATTTTGTTTGAACTTTCAGTTAATTATTTATTCTTAAAACAGTTAATGTTACAAAAATACACATTTAAACCTAAAAAGTATTTGTTTTTATTATTTTCATTTCCAGATTATGGCAGAAACCCAAAGACAGCTTTCTGTCGGGAGATGCGATATGGTATTGTAACGTGCCGGTAGGAGAGAAGAAGCTCAGGGGTTTTATGTCGTCGCTATGTACATTATCCGGGATATCAAAATCTTACACAAACCATTCCATCAGAGCCACAGGTGCCACACTATTGTCCAAAAATATGTTTGGACCTGCCCAAGTCATGGCTGTTACTGGCCACAAGTCAGTGCAGTCCTTGACAGTGTACCAGAGGGTTGATGACCACGAGAAAGTACAAATGGGACAAGCGTTGTCAGAAAATCTTGTACCAACAGTAACGAACAAAGTTGTACCATATTCAGGTCCAGTTACACCTTCAACATCTATGGCAAGCAATGTACCATTGCAGGATATAAGTAACCAGTTGGCTGGCATTAATCCGGAAGAGTTGTTTAATGATTTTGAAATGCCATCTAATCAACTTCAATCAGCAAGAAATAATGCGTCACAGAACCCAGTTTTTCACAATTGCAGTGTTACATGGATTAACAGTATCACTATTAACAAGTAACTAAAATGATTGATTAATCGAGAAAATGGTGAAAAATACTTCAGCACTGGGGATTGAATAAATTATAGGACAATGAGCGCGGTAACATTAGTTGGAAAAAGTGCTAAATTGTGACTTGCGACTGTGAAAGTGATTGGCGACTGTGATAGAAAATTGTGATTTGTGACTGTGATAGTAATTTGTGACTGTGATATATAGATAAATTGTGATTTGCGCCTGTGATAGTAAATTGTGATAAATTTGTGACTGTGTTAGTGATTTGTGACTGTGATATAAGTAATTTGTGATTTTCGGCTCGGACTGTGATAATAATTTGTGATTTGGGACAGTGATAGAAATTTGTGATTTGAGACTGTGATAGTAATTTCTTATTTGCGACTCGGACTGTGATAATAATTTGTGATTTGAGACTGTGATAGAAATTTGTGATTTGTGACTGTGAAAGAATCGGGTGATTTGCGACTGTGATTATAGTAACTTGTTATTTGTGACTCACTGTGATAACTTGTAATTTGTTAAATTGTTAGACTGTGATTTCTTAGGCCAACTATAAAAATGAGTAATTAATTGCTCTTGTTATGTTTAACATTAAAATTATTTAAAATTGTTATTTTATTTAATTTGTTTTTATTGAACATATTTTTTTAATTATTGGACAGTGTGGCCTCAGTATTTCTATCGATTCAGATGCCCGTCTAGTCATAAAAATTGCCAAAAATACATCTCCTTTACCATAACAATAAACAAACTTCATTTTAATTTGTCAATTTTGATGTTCGTGAATACTAAGAAATCTTGATTTATAAAAAAAAAAAAAAATGATTTTTTTTTACCCTACCCACCTTATCTGGGTCAAGAAAAGTGATGGCCGCTTTACCATAACAATAAACAAACTTCATTTTAATGTGACAAATATGATGTTCATGAATATTTTACTAAAAAAGATTTATAAAATTTTTTTTTTTTTTTTTTTACCCCACCCACCTCATCTGGGTCAAGATAAGTGATGGAAGGGTGGTCGATGAAATAAATCAATTATTGGGTTTGTTGCTGACCCACTACGGAAATATAGGGGGTTTGTAGGATTAATAGGGGGACTCGGCTATCGCCTCGCCCCCTATTAATCCTACAGACCACCTATATTTCCGTAGTGGGTCAGCAACAAACCCAATAATTAATAATAGCTAACTCCGAACACAAATTTTTTTTAACTGTTACTTTGACATCACTGAAATGTTGCTGACGTCGACTCATCCGCTGATAACGTTCAGTAAAGGAAATAATTTAGGTTACAATCAAATATAAACTGATTTAAGTATAGGGTAGGGCTATGAAGAGAATTTTTCACCATTAAGAAACCGAAAGGGAGCGTAGCGACGGACCGCGGTGTCTTAGTGGTGTAGATTCTTCTTCATTGACTCTATCTGACTTGTATGTGTCTCAACTTATTTGTTTTTCAAGAGTTTGTACTCGAGTTGAGGACTTTAATATTCGTAATCTTTGTATAACTAAAAAACTACTTAATCAGGGTTACCGTTACCATAAAATTCGTAAAACCTTTATCGTAACCCTGATCTTCTTCCCAAATATAAAAGTAATGTAAGGACTCTTCTGCGACAAGGACTATCACAACCTGACTTCTATGGTGATGTGATTTATAAACTTCGTAAGATTCTTGGTCATGATCACTTTCATACTATCTTTGTTAAACTTGTTAAAAAGTTTACCAAAAGAGGTTATGACCCTATCATTTTGCAACGTACTGCATGCTTGGTGGTGGATCCTTTTACAGTTCACCACTATGCTTTCCTCTTTAATTGTACGATGACCGGACAGGCTGTGGACCTATGATGACGCCCACCTAAAGCCCATTGGGACGGTGGCGTTTGATGTTTGTCTATGATCTTTCTTGTCGTGTCCTTAATTGTTTATTCTCTTGCTGCTCTGGCTTCTGCCAAGTCAATGAGTACCTTCATTTTGGCTTTCTAGGCTATTGTTTTTTTTTTGTATTATATTTACACGAGCACATTTGTGTTTTATTTATATTGCCTATTGATGATGCCTTGTTGGTTAGAGATTAGATCATGGCGGGGATTTCTTTATTTACACTGTCCTGTTTTAATGGGACGAAGTAGGGTAAGTGTGAGGTTTGGTGCACCCTAGAACCGGTTTAAACCCCCAGTGGCCTACTTTGCCACTGACCGTTCCAAGGCGGTAGCCCTATTGTCAACCCTTTTGTGTTTGTGATGTCGATTACTTTTATTATTACTTTTGTCTTCTTGTTTGTCTGTTTGTCTGTTTGTTTCTGTGTTTTGTGGTTGACTGTCCTCCTTGTATGCTACTTTCCCTGTCCGATCTTTTTAAATTTCTTAATGTTTGCGATAGGTTTTATCGACAGTCTCTATATACGCCACACTCTAACAACCACGAAGAGCGCAGGTAGTAAAATTGGTGCAAGTATTTGAAATTCTGAGCCATCTGATTGGTTTAAAAAGTAGAGGAAACACTAATATGTAATAAATAGATCATTTAACTGCTGGGTTCGATTATAGGGTATCCGTGAATCGAAGGTAGGAGTTTTTTTGTTTTTATCACTTACTCCCATACGCTCGTTCGTGAAAAGAACCACATGTCTACCATCTCTTTATAAAAGATCCCAGCAGTTAAAATATTATCTCTGTATATTGGTGATTACTCACATAATCAACAATTAGCATATGCGAAAACAATTTGCTTTGATCTATTGGAATAATTAGTAATAATGATTTGAAAATATGAAAGTTATGAGGAAACAAAACTCACTTCCAATATTCATATTTACTAGCTTACCTCGTTTTGGTCTCTGTAATAGACATCACTCTGAACAGTAAATATTTCCTGGGGATCGACGACTGAATTTCGTATGAACGTCATTGAGAAAAAAGGTTTTGAATAGTTCAGGAATTGCACATGATTCAAATCGTCTGCTGGTTTGGGCGTGCCATTGTTATTTCCGGTGTTGTCGACACTTATACTGAAACACAAATAGTGTAAATATAGCTGTAGTATGGTCACTGAAAAATCTCTTTGTAATAGCACAGGTGTAAAACAAACAGAGTATAGTTTCACCTCTTTGGTTAATTTAAACACTTCGATGGGTGTTTAAATTAACCAATTCAATGAAAGCATACTCTATCTATTACTTAACGTGTTTGCTGGGTAAGGCGGCCTAGAAATATTGTCATCAAACTCAACGTTGTGTAAACTACTAAAATGTTTGTTGGTTCAGAGGAGATTCGTAGCGGAGATCGGACTTGGCCTATATTTCGTCCAAAGTAGGTCACAGCTACCCAAAACTTTGCATATGATGTTACATACATATAAACACATTCTAGCGGAGTTTGCTGAAAATCCTGCAAGTAATAAAGAAGATATATAAATAAATGGAATTCGGACTAACTAACGGACTGACACACAAACATTCGGACGACCTAGTGATCGGTAAGCATTTTTTACGTGTTCTGAAGTTTCTGTACCGGACGGGAACAAGTTACTTTTATGACCGAGACCCAGAACAGCCTGCACATTGAGGCAGTCTGACCATTACGGGGTCCCGCCTTAATTCCATTAGGCGATGGGAAAGCTTGTATTAGCATGATTTTGTAACGGATGTTTCGGCAATAAAACACGTTAAAAAAATGTTTTACTGAAAAATGCGATATCATGTTTAAAATTACCATTTAATGTTTCTATTTTACAATATTTTAGATTTTAAACGTTTTAAGCTCCAACCCCGTGTTCGCTTCTTGGAGAAGGGGTTGGATGGGGTATGAAAGTTAATACTCGGACCACGTAATGTTAGAGGTTACACTGCTACTCAGTCAATAACACCAATTTAGCTTGCTTATAATGAAAACCGCATCAGAATTCAACGTCAGCTTTTTATGTTTTGAAACCCATATACACGGGATACCTTTGTTTTCTCTACGCAAATACGGAGTATGACATGTATGGTACAGCATCTGAACAAGGTTCACGTGCTTCGAGTTAGAATTATATATAATATATACATATTTTTTTGGCAATTGTTAAGTCGAAATAAGACTTATTTGCTATAATCGCTGGATTAATCAAACGCAAATTCGTTTTGTGTGTGTGTATTCTTCGTTAACTTTTTTAAACGACGTCATATAATTATATAGATATATACCTGTCAACAAATTTGTAATCCAAGAACGCCGGGAAATAGTGTGTTGATTTGTACTGCTCTGTGGGTGGAATAACGACAAGAGAAGTCCACGTTTTCCCCGCATTAGATCCCAGTTGCAGGAGCACCTGTACTGGTTTGTTTGCAGTGATATTAAACACTCTCTAAAAAAGCATATAAATACAGTAGACGCGCGGTTACGAAAATATATGGCAAATTTTACAACAGGTGAACCTACCGTTTCTAAATCTACTGATATATACCTACCTATTTTGAGACTCTATAGACACAATATTAACGGTTTTAATCATTCAGGCAAAACCCAAAACTGAAGATCTAATTAAGAGGTACCAATCGGGTATTTTAAGAACCCGTGAATTAACCTATCCTTTAAACCATCATATTGTATATATACATTATATGACCTAAATACCTGGATATAGTTTTGATAAACGGTTGTGTTATGTAATTGTTCCGTTATTTGACGTTAGTTTCTTTATATGATGGGTTCGATTATAGAGATGGTAGGTTTTTGATTCTTTCCACGAACGAGCGGATGAGAGTGAGTTAAAAAACAAAACACGTCTACCATCGAGTGTTGGAGTTTCTTATCCATCCCAACATTTAACACAACTTTAGTAACTTCATAACTTCACGGCTAGTCTTTTTTTTGTGTGTTTCGAATTAATTATAATATTAAGCCATTATGCATTTTCTTTCACTAATGAATCCTGATCTTTCACACACAGCGTCTCCGCGGCCGAGGGGACAACAAACTGCGTTGTTAACCATCTCGCCTGTCACCGCCGCGGGTTCGAATACCACAGGGAGCTCGAATTGTAAGTGAGGAAGTAACGTTTCTTACGGATGGCGGGAGGTGTACAGTACTGGTTCTACCCTGGAAAGGTGGATAGTCTGGTTTCACCACAAAAAAATCAACCGTCATATATAATCTTACATGTGCAAATTATTAACTATTACACAGTAATTTATAACCTATGCAAAGGAGAGTCATTATGGAAGTATCACGAACCAGCTTTAATTAATTCCATTTGAAAACTGAAACTACATGAAGACATTGCTCGAGATTTCTTTTTAAATTAAATTTCGCAACATGATTTCACAGATTAGCTCATTTTCTGGTTACGAATACACACTGATACCTATGAGGGTGTAACCCCCCTTCCCCCTTGAATCCGGAATCCCAGATAAATTGAAGACGGAATCCGGAATACGCTCTAAATTACAGCCTGAATCCGGAATACTGTTTGAGTTCAAACTGCGCCCTTAATTAGACTTTTGTTTTGTTTGTTTGTATGGTGTTTTGCGTTATTTTCAACACGTAAGGTTATATATGACGGTCGGCTTTTTTGTGGTGGGGGCAGACCACCCACTTTTCCTGGATAGAACTAGTACTGTACACCTCCCGCCATCCGTAAAAATCATAACAATTCGCCCCAAATACAAATCACTAATTGTGTATTAATTACTGGTCCTTTGGGATAATCAACCCCAATCTAAACTAGAATACAGCTTAAGCCGGTGCTAGCGGGCGTGAGAGGTGTTGCATCTTATATTACCTCTCCTGAACAGAGTCTACTTTTATCTCTTGTTTGTGTGAGTTGCTTCCAAAAAATCCCCTTTTCGGTATTTATTGACATTCACACTATATTGTTTGTTTAGTGCTGTGTGGCGGCTGTAAAATGTTGTCCGACTACGAATCTTTATAGTGTTATCTATCATTTATTGGTCCTTTGGGATCATCAAGCCCAATCTTTGTGACTTTGAAGTAGAATACCGCTTAAGCCGGTGTTAGTGGGGTATATATATCTTATATTACATCGCATGAACAAACTCAATAAAATCGAGTCTAACATTTTTCTCTCTTGTTTGTGTTTGTAGCCATCGAGGGATCCCCCTTTCAGTATGTATTTATAAATTAGAATTCAGTCCAAAAATAAAGTATTTATACATGTTCTACTCTTAAAGCTATATAATCAATAAATTGTATGTTAAATTTGGCAGTCCTGCCCACTCTTGTTTTCATTACAACTGGTGTCCCTTGTACGATGCAACCAATGTCTTCATCAATGGACATGTTATCGTCGTCCTCTTCTGCCATAATCTCCTGATTTCCAAAATCGTATGTGTTTTTCACAATCTGACTGTAAGTTTCTTCGTTGAGAATGTCTGAGTTCATGTTTGTTTCAAATTCTTGGTGAAGCTTTCATGGTCAGCTGAAATGAAGCCCAACAGTTGACACCTACACACTGCCTGTACAGGTGACCCATGTGGTCTTCATTCGCGCAGTCGGCAATCGTACAACCACTAGCACACCTATCTGCGCTTGAATAACAGTAAATCACTTGCATGGATTTTGAAAAGGCCAGATCTCTGAAGTTAACATGATTTGGTCAGGCTCACTGTAGTTGTTATACATCATCAGCAGAAGAGTGCCAAGTTTAATTCTGCAGCTACTCATCTTTAGCGTTCATCTTTGGATACATTTTGGGACTCGGGACACACATTCTAGATTCTTACAGAAATATGACCGCCGGGTGCAACTTAGTGCGAACGTTTGCGTGTGAAGTACCGGAATCCACAGTCGGTTTGTTTCTTCTCATTGGGGTTTCACCCTCACTTATTTGTTAATATAAATGTGGCTGCTAAATGTACTATTCTGTCAATTTGAATGAAATATTAACATGTGACATTTGTTTTGGTTTTATATTTTAATTTTCAAGGTTAGCATTATGTTTAATGTTACGGTTAAGGTTATATTGGACTAACACAAAGTTATAGCGATCGAGACATGAATTCTTTTTTGAAGCAATATTATATTGGTTGTAACTGAGACCTTGAGGTTTATCTTGTACGAACAATAGGGTACAGACATTATGGCCAGTTTGTAACAACAGTAATGTTACAAAATGATCAACCATGTTACCCTTCCTTACCTCTCAGTTTAGTCCCACCACTAGTTAGCGAGTCATCTCGATACAGTTTAAGAAATGCAACGGACTTGCAAACTCCTACCTCAAGAACTAACCTGTATCTCAACTCCTTCGTTCTAAATGTAGTTCGTGAATTCAACAAGTTCCAAATACTGAATCAATGAATTCATTCAAACAATATCTGAAACGTGACATTAGACGCCCTCCTAATTATTACTACTATGGCAGTAGAAAATCACAATTACTCCATACACGTTTACGTACGAATTGTAGTTCTCTCAATCACGATCTGTTCTTAAAGAACATTGTTGATTCCCCCACTATGTCGCTGTGGACGAATTGAAAATTCTCATCATTTCATCTTCAATTGTCCGATATGCCAAATAAATAGAGACGCATTTATGAATGCACTTGCTCCCTTATGCACAGTTTCACTCAAAACAATTCTTTTTGGAGATCCATTTGTCTTTTACCAAACAAATGCGTTTATATTTGAAGCTGTGTATATATTTTTATTAGCAAGTAAACGTTTTTAATTTTATCAGTTTACTTCTTCCCTTACTGAGGAGCTCAATTTTATTTTATTTTTTCTTAAAATGTTGCTGAGTGTCAGCTTGTTGTCAACTGTAACACATTCTCTACCCTTTTCCACTTCGTCACCCAAGAATTCCATGTTGTTGTCCCCCACCCCACCCCCCATGCTTTTCTTTTCTCTAAGACCTGTTTGTATCGAGTTTTTCTTTCCTTTTACGCGAAATAAGATATGTTAACAAAATTAGCCATTTCGATGGTAAACTGTATTAACCGCCAACTTTAATTGCATTTGTTAAATACCAAGGAGAGGAACTTTATAAGATTGCTTTCTTTCGTTCCAATCCTTTTAACTTTGTACTATTTATATATGCATGTTGTATAATATTGAAATAAAATATATTTAAACCAACAGTAATGTAATCTTGGTTGATCGAGATGTTGGGGTTTGTTTAGTACGAACAAAACGGTATTTGGTTTTAATCGAACTGTTGTGGTGTATCATACAAATGTATAAATGACACCAGTATTACTGGTGGACCTAGATGGTCTTCCAAGATACACGACCGATACACCACACATACCTGATACCGTATTTATAAATAAACTTCAGTGGAAAATATTACTTAAGTCAAAATTTAAGATATTTTTAATATTTTTCAATCTCCGTATTAACCTCTCAGATAAATATTTAACTGTAGATTTTATTTATCCATAACCTTATAAGCAATATTAAGAAAACGCCTTACAGGGACACATGGCAATCTTGATTCTTCAAAACTTGCGGCGTCCCGTTAGTTTTTCTACATAACATGCATTATTTCAATCATTAATGTTAATTATAAGAATAGCGAAAATCAATTGTTTTCGTATATTACTGACTTTTTATAATATTGCATCAAAAATGTATTTCAATATTTGGTAAAATAACAATTAAAATTAAAAACTGAAAATTTTATTTAATGATATGCAAGCAAGTTTAAAGTAAACAATGTCAATGAATTAATAATCGAGAAGCTAATTTTGATGTTTGATAAAAACTTCAAGATTGCCGTGTGTCCCTTTAAATCGATAGAAGAAGTGTTTGAAAAAATTATAGAATTTGACTTATTAATATTGAAGATATTGCTAAGAAGATTTATGAATAAGGACCGTTATTTATCCACCATAAACAACAATGTGACGATGAACAAATACCTAACCGAACTTTATCCACCTTTAACAACAATGTGACGATGAACAAATACCTAACCGAACTTTATCCACCGTAAACAACAATGTGACGATGAAAAAATACCTAACCGAACTTATACCTTGCGTAACACTATGCTACCTGGCACTATTAAATATCTATCTATATGTGTAACTCGCATGATATGGTGTGTCATTATAAGGCTAAATATACAAATATATGTCAAATGTTTACAACATAGGTTAAGCCTGTGGTTGGTGGTTATCAAAATGAGGCTGCCTATCAGAATGCGGCTGCATGAAGAGAGCCGTGGGCAGTCTTGGTCGAGCTATGGTCTAGAGTAGACGTATAATTTGTTCCTAGCATTTTTAGTAATTAAAAATGTAGACTATTTAAACAGACTTATTTGTTTTACTCCATGCAACTAAATATGTATAGTGGTACACTTGTTGTCCGTCGAAGATCAACTACGACGAACCAATACCTTATCGAACTTAAACCTTGTTATTCGACAAATAATTACGTTATTTTACTTGTTCGTACAATAGCATAATAGAACATTGTTCGAATCTCATTTGGAGCTTGACTTGTAAGTGAGAAAGCGTTGAGTAGTTCTACCCAGGAATACCAAGGTTGGCTGCCTCCACCACTAAACATCGACAGTCATACATAGTCAAAATGTGATTTAAGACTTTAAACATCAAACAAACACATAACTAAACACACAAACACATAACTAAACAAACAAACACATAACTAAACACACAAACACATAACTAAACAAACAAACACATAACTAAACAAAAAACAAGGATGAGATGCATCATGTAACAGTTTAAGCAATAATTGCTTTTAAATATTACATCATTGTGCAGAAAGTGTTCAAACGATAAACTATAAAATAGGTCATTTTTCTTACCTGATAAGTAACAAATTCCCGCTCAATCATCGACCCCTTCTCGTTTGAAACGCTCTCTTCGTGATAGTCGCCGAGCACCTGTGCATGTGTACTGTCCTCCGTCGTCAGCAGGTATATCTTGGCGACGGCGTTATCTAACGCTGTAAGGTTTATAGCTGGGATATAGAAGCGTTTACCCAGTGTTTCTTGCGGAGGCATTTGTACGAAAGAATTGGCTCCATCGGCATCCTTAATTCCACAGAAGACCGCAATGGGTTGTCTACTTCTTTGCACCCCTGTATGAAAGACACACATGCTCTAATATAGCGTTTACATCTGCATAATGCCATTAGACATAATAATGGAGACATCAGCAACATTTAACATGACTATTATTCTCTGAGGAAAAATGCTGACATTTTTGGTACATAAAATGACTGTGCCAAAACGGCATATACATATTATCTATGTGTTTATTTAGTTTTGTTTGCTTTCAAAAATATCTATTGTCTTAACCAAATGTTTTAAACCCACTGATATGATAACTTTTAGTTTGCATTTCTCCGGAAAAGATATTAACACTGAATCTTTAGACCATTAGTTTCCTTCTGTTCTACAAATCTGGAAATTAACGTTTGAGGTGTTGAAGCCACAGACCAAAGGCTTGAGGTGTTGAAGCCACAGATCGAAGGCTTGAGGTGTTGAAGCCACAGACTGAAGGCTTGAGGTGTTGAAGCCACAGACCGAAGGCTTGAGGTGTTGAAGCCACAGACCGAAGGCTTGAGGTGTTGAAGCCACAGACCGAAGGCTTGAGGTGTTGAAGCCACAGACCCGAAGGCTTGAGCTGTTGAAGCCACAGACCGAAGGCTTGAGGTGTTGAAGCCACAGACCGAAGGCTTGAGGTGTTGAGGCCACAAACCGAAGGCACTACATTTATTGAATTGAATTGTTGTTTTACGGCTCACTGACACATTAAGAACATTTCGACTCAGTAGGTGGGGATGGGGTGGGGGATTGGGGTGGGTTGCGGGTACAGGTAATCTAGTGCTCTTCTCTTACTATCGCAAAGATTGATATGTCTATTTTATGTGCTCGGAGGATAATACAAGGAACCGTTCGTATTTCGTCTTCATCTGACGAACGGGTCTATAAGGGAAGAAAACACCGAAGAAAACTACCGGCACCGTTCAGGCTTGAACACATGATCGCCGGATTCAGAGTGCTATCCACTTCAACACGACCGCTCCTTTATAACAATTATTTCCATTCAAAATGTATAATCTATGTACTCATTTCAAGTGCAGTAAATAGAGTGAGTTGCACGTGTAAAAACATTATTATAATAAAGAGCGCATTACGTGCGTTAGAAGCAATGCGATACAGTATGGTTACTAATGAACAATATGGTAAAGTTGCAAGATCTGCATGAGTTTATAAAATAGCGAAGATGTCAAATGTAGTGTTGTAAATAGCTCATTAACTTTATAGGTTACTTTGTGCAGGCCAGAAAGCGGAGGAAACATAGGACTCCGGGACCCTTGTCCTACTCTTACTATCGATTATATTTCTATGGTTACTTAACGTGAACGATGAATAGACTTCCATACTCGGGACTTCCCCATCCGACGGACAGGGCTACGGGAAGTGTCACTCCGATACACGCGGCAGCCATATTTACGTCCCCTTCCGACTGACAGGGCTAAGGGAAGTGTTTTGCCTAAGGGTACATCCAGTGGTTCCAATGATGTGCGAACATGTCATCGCCGGATTCATTGTCTAATACATTCGTGCTATACATTGGGCCGTCGCCGCCCCTTAAGGCGATGTCAAGCAGTGAAGCCGTTTTATGAGCGCCACATCGTAAATGTGCATCACACTTTCACACCGTTATAATATAGTTACCTAAAAACGGTTGATTAAAAACGCCAAAATCAAATTCTTTGACTTTAAGTAATTGTTTCTCGTCGTCAAACACAACTTGTCGGTCGAAGGCATACACCAAGCAGACTGTTCCTGTATCGGAAAAAAATGTCTTTGAGAAGTAGAATAAAAATACAAGTTTAACACACAAATGAGACAAACAATATATAATACTATATCATGAATTATAAGAATATACATTAATACAACTCGAAATCAATACCAGTGCAATTTACTTAATCGTTTAATCATTCATATGCTTTTCAAGTTTTGAGATATATGTTCTAGGTCTAATCTGATGCGCAATATGAGTTCAGGAAAGGACGCTCAACCACTGATGCATTGTTTGTCTTACTAAATACTGTTAAAAATATATCTGAATGATAAGAAAAAAAGCTATGGTGTGTGTGCGTGTGCGTGTGTATATATGTGTGTGTGTATGCTGACATTTTTGGTACATAAAATGACTGTGCCAAAACGGCATATACATATTATCTATGTGTTTATTTAGTTTTGTTTGCTTTCAAAAATATCTATTGTCTTAACCAAATGTTTTAAACCCACTGATATGATAACTTTAAGTTTGGATTTCTCCGGAAAAGATATTAACACTGAATCTTTAGACCATTAGTTTCCTTCTGTTCTACAAATCTGGAAATTAACGTTTGAGGTGTTGAAGCCACAGACCGAAGGCTTGAGGTGTTGAAGCCACAGACCGAAGGCTTGAGGTGTTGAAGCCACAGACTGAAGGCTTGAGGTGTTGAAGCCACAGACCGAAGGCTTGAGGTGTTGAAGCCACAGACCGAAGGCTTGAGGTGTTGAAGCCACAGACCCGAAGGCTTGAGCTGTTGAAGCCACAGACCGAAGGCATGAGGTGTTGAAGCCACAGACCGAAGGCTTGAGGTGTTGAAGCCACAAACCGAAGGCACTACATTTATTGAATTGAATTGTTGTTTTACGGCTCACTGACACATTAAGAACATTTCGTCTCAGTAGGTGGGGATGGGGTGGGGGATTGGGGTGGGTTGCGGGTACAGGTAATCTAGTGCTCTTCTCTTACTATCGCAAAGGTTGATATCATGTCTATTTTATGTGCTCGGGGGATAATACAAGGAACCGTTCGTATTTCGTCTTCATCTGACGAACGGGTCTATAAGGGAAGAAAACACCGAAGAAAACTACAAACTACCGGCACCGTTCAGGCTTGAACACATGATCGCCGGATTCAGAGTGCTATCCACTTCAACACGACCGCTCCTTTATAACAATTATTTCCATTCAAAATGTATAATCTATAAACTCATTTCAAGTGCAGTAAATAGAGTGAGTCGCACGTGTAAAAACATTATTATAATAAAGAGCGCATTACGTGCGTTAGAAGCAATGCGATACAGTATGGTTACTAATGAACAATATGGTAAAGTTGCAAGATCTGCATGAGTTTATAAAATAGCGAAGATGTCAAATGTAGTGTTGTTAATAGCTCATTAACTTTATAGGTTACTTTGTGCAGGCCAGAAAGCGGAGGAAACATAGGACTCCGGGACCCTTGTCCTACTCTTACTATCGATTATATTTCTATGGTTACTTAACGTGAACGATGAATATACTTCCATACTCGGGACTTCCCCATCCGACGGACAGGGCTACGGGAAGTGTCACTCCGATACACGCGGCAGCCATATTTACGTCCCCTTCCGACTGACAGGGCTAAGGGAAGTGTTTTGCCTAAGGGTACATCCAGTGGTTCCAATGATGTGCGAACATGTCATCGCCGGATTCATTGTCTAATATATACATTCGTGCTATACATTGGGCCGTCGCCGCCCCTTAAGGCGATGTCAAGCAGTGAAGCCGTTTTATGAGCGCCACATCGTAAATGTGCATCACACTTTCACACCGTTATAATATAGTTACCTAAAAACGGTTGATTAAAAACGCCAAAATCAAATTCTTTGACTTTAAGTAATTGTTTCTCGTCGTCAAACACAACTTGTCGGTCGAAGGCATACACCAAGCAGACTGTTCCTGTATCGGAAAAAAAATGTCTTTGAGAAGTAGAATAAAAATACAAGTTTAACACACAAATGAGACAAACAATATATAATACTATATCATGAATTATAAGAATATACATTAATACAACTCGAAATCAATACCAGTGCAATTTACTTAATCGTTTAATCATTCATATGCTTTTCAAGTTTTGAGATATATGTTCTAGGTCTAATCTGATGCGCAATATGAGTTCAGGAAAGGACGCTCAACCACTGATGCATTGTTTGTCTTACTAAATACTGTTAAAAATATATCTGAATGATAAGAAAAAAAGCTATGGTGTGTGTGCGTGTGCGTGTGTATATATGTGTGTGTGTGTGTGTGTGTGTGTTGATCTGAAAAGAGTATGAAAGGAGAAATTATTATGTTAATACAATTTATCGGAAAGCATTATGGGTGAAAGATTACAAAAACGGGAAAATCCAGGGTACATTGTTAAGAAAAAATAAAGATATGTATGAAAAAGTCAAATCAAAATGTGAAAAATATTCAGATGTTTCGAATATGAGATTGGGTTTAGGCAATGGAAGATAAATCCGCCGATATTATTTTCTCTTTTTATTGAGGACGTAGAACTATATTTACAAAATGATGTTAATACTGGTTTACAAGTTGTTGATATTGTGCTTATATTACTATTATTTGCAGACGATATTGTCATCATGGAGAAATTACCTGAAGACTTGCATGATTATAGTAAGTTTATTAATGATTGTTGTAACACATGTGGATTAGAGGTGAATACTGTCAAAACAAAAAGAAATATAAAAAGATCGGACAGGGAAAGTAGCATTCAAGGAGGACAGTCAACCACAAAACACAGAAACAAACACGCAAACAGACAAACAAGTAGGCAAAAGCAATAATAAATGCAAACGACATCACAAACACAAAAGGGTTGACAATAGGGCTACATCCTTGGAACGGTCAGTGGCAAAGTAGGCCACTGGGGGTTTAAACCAGTTCTAGGGTGCACCACACCTCACACTTACCCTACTGTCATCCCATTAAAACAGGACAGTGTAAATAAAGAAATCCCCGCCATGATCTAATCTCTAACCAAAAAGGCAGCATCAGTAGGCAATATAAGTAAAACACAAATATGCTCGTGTAAATATAATACAAAAAAACAATAGCCTAGAAAGCCACAATGAAGTTCAGGGTTACGATAATAACATTTTGCAAAGGTTTTACGAAGTTTATGGTAACGGTAATCCTGACTGAGTAGATTTTTAGTTATACAAAGATTACGAATATTAAAGTCCTCAACTCGAGTACAAGCTCTTGAAAAACGAATAAGTTGAGACACATATACCCATAAGAAGTTGCTCGGGGATTCTACGATAAAATACGGCTGTTCCATTAATTCCCCGCGTATATTTCATCCGTTGAAAGCGCCACGTTACATGAAGTCATTTGGTAAATATACGTCACGAAGACAAACTCAACAGTAATTTTAATCAAATGTTGGGGAACACCCACACAAAGAAGACAAACAACTGTATGTTATTCTACGATAAAATACGGCGATAAAATACGGCTGTTCCATTAATTCCCCGCGTATATTTCATCCGTTGGAAGCGCCACGTTACATGAAGTCACTTGGTAAATATACGTCACGAAGACAAACTCAACAGTAATTTTAATCAAATGTTAATTACAACAAACATGCCATGCTCTCAAACCTTGTACACACCCCGATATAAACCCGTCATATTGCATCAGTACATATAACAACTATAAGCATCTTGAACAAGGTGAGAACGTTTGACGTCATACAGCTGTTTTTTACTGTTTTAATATGTATTGTCATTAAGGAACTAATAATTGCATGTGTTGAATTTATGCTAACCTTAACATTATTAGGCTAACACCCTTTAATAGTACTGGTCATAGCTGAATAGGTTTTAGAGGGAAAGTAGATTGTCACCTGACATCCAGGTGAAATCTGATTGGTCAATAGGTAGTTTTAAATTAGTCTTGCAAAGAAAGTTGAAGTGTCAAGAAGTCTCTTGAAAATATAGTTTGCATCCATCTTGGATCAGTTATTTTAATCACTTTAATGTACTTGCAATATTTGCAGTGTCTATATTTATATTCTTAGAGTTTCCTAAGAATATAGGACAGCTATGTTTTAATATATAATGATAAAATTATGTACCATGATTTGGAAGTGTTTGGAAATGGATGTAGGATTTGGAAGGTAGGAAACATATTTGTTTTATTCCTTGGTCATTGTTTAATGTCATATGTCTCTATCATTGATTCCAACTGATTGATCAAGGGATTGATAATTGACAAATTATCAAATCATAGGGATTAAGATGTGATTTTAACTATGTGTAACTTTGTAATTGCCTTGCATCTGTTTGCATCTATAAGACTGTGAATATAATAGTTAAATGGCATTAGATCCGTCCGTGCGTCCGTTGTCGGATATGTTTATTTTATAAGTAGTCATTATATGAACAGATCCACGAATTGTATATTGATGTTTGCTAGACATTTGAATCGATTGTCTGTGTCCAGTTTGTTATGATGTAGTTTAAAGGCACATGAACTAATTCAGACCTTTTATGTACAGATATATGTAGAGCTGGTGGCGAGCTGGTAGATAGAATGGCAGGAGAGATGGATTTGATGGATATAGTCTTTGTACCATATACATGTAGGTATTAATAATAACTATGTGACTATATTGCGACTATTATTTAGTAGTTCATACTGCTGATATGTGTTGAGGAAGTTGTATGTTTTGCAATATGTTAATATATCCATTAACAGTAAGATTGTAATATATGTGTAATACGTCATGTTAAAAGCATTAAGTATGGTTTGTTTTAAATACATTAAGTAATTGTACGTCTGATAAACTTCATATTTATGTAAGTTATTGAGTAATTACTTAATCTGTGATATGTGTAATATTTTAGATGATTTACGCTGAGTATTGTATACTTTCAGAGATGTTTATTATTCATTACCATCAATAAATGATGTTTACGGAAGCTGGCGTTAGTTTCAATAACAACCCCTTGTTATGGCGTGTGGCAACAATAGAGCTAGCCGGGTCACGCTATAACAAATGGCGCCCAACGGATTATAATATATTCTCCTGATTGTTTAGGAGATCTACATCTTACTATATGCTTTATTTTTCTAGACGATCTTATCATCTACTCTAAGACGTTCGAGGAGCATATAGAAAGACTAGCCAAGGTACTGGACAAGCTGCGAGAGAACAACCTCAAGTTGTCATCAAAGAAATGTTTCTTCTGTCAAGAGAAAGTGTGCTACGTTGGCCACATAGTGTCAGAGAAGGGAATAGAGCCAGATCCCAAGAAGATAGAGAAGGTTCTGAATTGGCCACAACCACAGACACCAGAAGAAGTCAGAAGTTTCGTCGGCTTTGCTGGGTATTACCGGAAGTTTGTACAGAACTTTTCCAAGATTGCCAAGCCTTTGACGGATCTGATGCCAACTACAGCAAAGAAGAAGACGAAAGCACAGAAGAAAGTGTCAACAACACCAGAGAGAAAGAAATGGAGTTGGGGACCAGCGGAAGATCAAGCATTTACCACCTTGAAGGACAAGCTTGTATCGTACCCTATCCTTGGATTTGCTGATTACAGTTTGCCATTTGAATTGCACACTGATGCATCAGGCCAAGGATTGGGGGCAGTTCTATATTAAGAACAAGACGGACAGAAAAGAGTGATAGCCTATGCTAGCAGAGGAATTAGCAACAGCGAAAGAAACTATCCGAGTCACAAGTTAGAGTTTCTGGCACTGAAGTGGGCTATGACGGAGAAGTTTCAGGACTACTTGTATTCGCATAAATGTACAGTGTTGACAGATAACAATCCACTGACATACATCCTGACTTCAGCCAAATTAGATGCAACGGGACATAGATGGCTTGCAGCACTGTCTACTTTTGATTTCACCATCAAATACCGACCTGGAGTAACGAATGCAGATGCTGATGCCATGAGTAGACTCCGGGAAAAGTTACCAAGACAGGACATCGATAGAGAGTCAGTTCAAGCTGTATGTAGTGGCATATCTGTGCCACCATACATATTGAATTTGGCGCTATCCGCAGATGTTATCGATGAAGACATCGAAGATGATGATGAAGGGATTGTAGGATTCTCAGACAGAGATTGGAGAAGAATTCAAGACAGGGATCCCACAATAAGAAGATGGATATGTGCAGTCAGGGAAAGAAGGAAGCCATCACGAAGGGAAATGACGTTTCACCCTGATAACGCTGCATTTTCTAAGATTTTTGACCATCTTGTGTTAGTGAGAGGAGTGTTGTACCGAGAGGTTGAAATGCACGGAGATAAGCGGAAACAACTAGTGATTCCACAGTCGTTTGTGCGAAAAGTGTTGATCAGTCTCCACAACGATGTTGGACATCCTGGTAGGGACAGAACTATCTCCCTTATCAGAGACAGAATGTACTGGCCAGGTGTTACCAAGGAAGTGGAGGACTGGGTGAACAGATGTGGACGATGCATTAGAAGGAAGGGAGAACAGCACAGAGCACCACTGGTTAACATCAAGACTATGCAGCCACTGGAACTAGTTGCCATGGACTACCTATCGTTGGAACGATCCATCGGGGGATTCCAGAATATCCTAGTGATAACTGACCACTTCACGAGATATGCCATGGCCATTCCAACAAAGAACCAGACTGCAAAGACAACAGCAGAAGCCTTCTTTAACAACTTCGTAGTGAACTTCGGTCTAACAAAGCGAATCCATTCGGATCAAGGAGCAAACTTCGAAGGAAATCTGATCAAAGAGCTCTGTAACATCACTGGAATGACCAAGTCTCGAACGACGCCGTACCATCCTATGGGCAATGGAATGACGGAGAAATTCAACCGAACTTTGTTGGATATGCTGGGGACGATAGATCCAGACAGAAAGAACGACTGGAAGAGCCATGTAGGACCTATTGTGCATGCCTACAACTGCACCAGACATACATCTACAGGCTGCTCACCATTCTTTCTGATGTTTGGAAGAGAGCCAAGACTTCCCCTGGATTTAGCGTTTGGATTAGACGTCAACCAGAACAGGCAGCCACAGTCCAAATATATAAAGGAGCTACGAGACAAGTTGAAGCAGTCGTACCATCTTGCTTCAGAAGCTGCAAAGAAGTCGAGAGATGAGCAAAAGAAGAATTACGACATGAGGGCAAGAGGATCGGTGATACATCCTGGAGACAGAGTGCTTGTGAAGATAGTGGCGTTTGATGGAAAACACAAGTTAGCCAACCGATGGGATGAAGAAGTATACGTGGTACTGGATCAGCGTAACAGGGATATACCAGTATACGTAGTACAACAGGAGAATGGGGAAGGCAGAACGAAAACCCTGCATATGAATTTGCTACTTCCTATAGGATCGATAGAGGATGGCGAAGAACACCTAGGTCAGGAGATACAGAGGCTGCATCGGAAGAACAGTAAGACAGAAGGTCATCCTCCGATCGCAGCGAAGAGACTGGGTAGAAGAGAAGTGGAAGTACCAGATTCTACTGAGACTGATGTTCACACACATCAGGAAGAGGACGAAGACTCAGAAGAAGAATCTGTGTATATTGTGAAATCAGCAGACAGAACAACAGAGGCTGACATTGAACACAATGTCGTTCAGGACGAGGAAGCTGAAAACAACGATGAACCTGTTGTCAACGAAGATAACGTTTCGCATCACGAGGATGACGGTTCGACTGGTGACGAAACGGGAGATGTGTCAACCGCAGCTGATGAGGACGCTCACACCTCCAATGGAGCAGGTGAAGCTGACGCTGTAACATCTGAGGAAGCTGAGGATACAGCTACTGCTGATGATGAAGACGATGGCCAGAGGAACACTCTAGCTATAGATGGTGACGGTAAACCAGAAGAGGTGACCGTACCTGAAAAACCAGCAACGCCAAAACCAGTGCCAAGACAACGAAGAGAAAGGAAAAGACCAGGTTGGATGACTTCTGGTGAATTTGTCATGTCTGCCACAGCCACAGCAGCTAGTGAGCAACCCGACTGGATCCAAAGAGTTAACTTCCTGCGCTATTTGGCGAGCACCATGCCTCCTTCTCTGCAACAAGATATCATCAAAACCATTCTGGAAATTGTTGCACAGAAGTGAATGTCGTGGAAGACATTATTATAAAGGAGGGGAGTATGTGGTAGAGTGTGTTTTTACTGTTTTAATATGTATTGTCATTAAGGAACTAATAATTGCATGTGTTGAATTTATGCTAACCTTAACATTATTAGGCTAACACCCTTTAATAGTACTGGTCATAGCTGAATAGGTTTTAGAGGGAAAGTAGATTGTCACCTGACATCCAGGTGAAATCTGATTGGTCAATAGGTAGTTTTAAATTAGTCTTGCAAAGAAAGTTGAAGTGTCAAGAAGTATCTTGAAAATATAGTTTGCATCCATCTTGGATTAGTTATTTTAATCACTTTAATGTAATTGCAATATTTGCAGTGTCTATATTTATATTCTTAGAGTTTCCTAAGAATATAGGACAGCTATGTTTTAATATATAATGGTAAAATTATGTACCATGATTTGGAAGTGTTTGGAAATGGATGTAGGATTTGGAAGGTAGGAAACATATTTGTTTTATTCCTTGGTCATTGTTTAATGTCATAGTTCTCTATCATTGATTCCAACTGATTGATCAAGGGATTGATAATTGACAAATTACCAAATCATAGTGATTAAGATGTGATTTTAACTATGTGTAACTTTGTAATTGCCATGCATCTGTTTGCATCTATAAGACTGTGAATATAATAGTTAAATGGCATTAGATCCGTCCGTGCGTCCGTTGTCGGATATGTATATTTTATAAGTAGTCATTATATGAACAGATCCACGAATTGTATATTGATGTTTGCTAGACATTTGAATCGATTGTCTGTGTCCAGTTTGTTATGATGTAGTTTAAAGGCACATGAACTAATTCAGACCTTTTATGTACAGATATATGTAGAGCTGGTGGCGAGCTGGTAGATAGAATGGCAGGAGAGATGGATTTGATGGATATAGTCTTTGTACCATATACATGTAGGTATTAATAATAACTATGTGACTATATTGCGACTATTATTTAGTAGTTCATACTGCTGATATGTGTTGAGGAAGTTGTATGTTTTGCAATATGTTAATATATCCATTAACAGTAAGATTGTAATATATGTGTAATACGTCATGTTAAAAGCATTAAGTATGGTTTGTTTTAAATACATTAAGTAATTGTACGTCTGATAAACTTCATATTTATGTAAGTTATTGAGTAATTACTTAATCTGTGATATGTGTAATATTTTAGATGATTTACGCTGAGTATTGTATACTTTCAGAGATGTTTATTATTCATTACCATCAATAAATGATGTTTACGGAAGCTGGCGTTAGTTTCAATAACAACCCCTTGTTATGGCGTGTGGCAACAATAGAGCTAGCCGGGTCACGCTATAACATACAAAAACAACAACATATAAGTGATAGTTTCGAAACATGTTTTTGTTGTGGAAATATCTGTTATAATATAGGCCAGGTCTTCGTTTCCCCAAGAAGCGCAAACGGGGTTGGCTGGTTTTGAAATAAACCTTGATTTCGGTTATATAAGCCCCTCAATTCATTAATTCAGTATTATTTTAGCTTTAAACTTATGATATATGCGGTGTAATATCATCATCTATTAGTAATATGCAACATTAAAACATTAAAATATTTAATAATAATAATTTGCAAACATGCACAAAAAAAAGCCTAATACGCCCTGATTTAAACAATGACGCAATTCCAACTGTACAGTCCCGCGACACTTACGGAGTGCATTGACCTGTTTCGAAAATAATTTGTACATAAACTATCATTTTTCATAAAAGCTGAATGTTAAATAAATATCTTACAACACTTTCATATGAATATTGTTTTATTTTGTTACAATATATAAAATGTGACTTTGACCTGTAATGTTAAAAAAAATCCGATTTTTTTTTTTTATATTCTGGCCTTGTATTTATATATACAATATACTATAGCTCTATTTCTTCTCCACTCTATCCATATTCTCTCTTTCCTGTAGGGTGACTGTGTCATTAAGTATGAAAAAGGCACACACTTTTAATATTATGAAATATTTATTTAACATTTCTTCTGGCGAGTTAAATTATTTAACTTTCACCGATTCCAATAACAAGCGTTAGTATACTTCATTAAATTATGGCGAAATAGTTATAGTTGGTTTAGACATATTTCATTTCATTTCATTTTTCATTTCCTTTGCTGTGATTGGCTCATTAAATAAAAGGGCGTATCTCATTGCAATTAGACATGTCTCAGCGGCCAACGATCAGTAATTGTCAGCGTGACGGAGCGGCGCGTGGACTCATTAACACCTTTGAAGAACATTACACAAATTGTTTTTACATTGTATTGACGTTTGATAATATTACAGCAATAATATATTTAGAAAGTGTGTAGAATAATAAAGGAAATAGAATTCTCTATTTATATTCTTTCAATTAGCAAAATAATAGGTACAATTCAAAATAAACTTCTATGACTGTTATTTATGTTTATAAAATAATACCGATTTTAATTGTGTCATTTACATTCCTAAATAACAACAACAATGAGTTCTTTACACGTCATGTGACAATACATTTGAGAGATATTTATAAGAGATAAGCTAACTTACTTAACATTACTTTATAAATATTTGACGTTAAAAAAAATCAAAAAGCAGGTTACCGTTTGAAAAGTTCGAAATGAGGTGGACTGATGGTCCAAGGACATCCGTTGGCAATATATGGCCACCTGTCAGTTTAGTGGCACCTATCTTCCAGAGGAGATACACAGATACCTCCACCGTCGGCGTGGTAACTTCGATGATAATCTAAAAAACGTATAATTCACAGGAAATTCTTACTGTAAACACGTATAGACATTTTGAGCAGATGCATGTTCGTTTAAACAGATTAAACTGACGCCAATTGAGAAATGGTTATAGTACACTAACCCGGTCGATATCGTCGCCTTGATTTTTATACGTATCGACCCTTTTAGAACCCCATGAAATATTATCAGTAACGACCTATTGAATATTTCTATAACTGTTTCATCGCATCCTTTATGTTCCATCCTTTTAATTTTTGTTTAAAATTTAATATCTTATAGCCACTTTCACCAAATATTCATGCACTTTGAGAGTGCAGACACACTTTACACAAAAAAGTGCTTGAAGTTCGATAACGAAGTTATAGCAAAATATACCATTACTTAACTTTATCAGCATAAATGAGAAAAATGGCCATATAGAAACCACAGCCCCCAAACGCAATGGCACCATAGATCCGCACTATACCACAAACAAAGAGCAAATCAATTATACGATGAAAAATAAGATACACAACAGAAAATGGGTGGTGAAGACAGGGTTACCGACTTGAAACGGTCAGTAGTCAAAATGGCCCACTGGTTAGCCTAAATCGATTTTAAGTGTACATAACCTCGATATTATCCTGTCTTCAGCGCTCATATTGACAATACAGTGTAAATAAAAGCACATCCCGTCAATAGGAAATATAATAAAGACCACATCCAGAGAAATCAGGAAACGATACAAGTATACGTTATTGTAAATACATATAAAAACATAATTAGAAACACCTCCGGATGTATCCAGTTGTGAAGATACAGTTATACTGCTGAACGTAGACGTTGTCAGCCGAGTCTCCTCCATCTGTCATTGGATGTTTCGCCCCTTATCTCGGTACACCCTCTAGATGGCGGGGCAGATAGTGGTGATCAGTCACTAACTCGTCTACGTTGGCTGCCAAGTTGGTTCACTGCGTCGTAGCCAGAGCCAACTGGACGCTCTCTCTGCAGCTTTTCCAAGAGCGTGGACTGCGGTGTTCCGGACTCTTCCTTTAATGTCCACTGCTCCCATCATTCTTCACACTAACTGCGATGAAAAGCCTCTACAGCCAACCTCTACTGGGAAGACCCACGTCTTCCAGCCTCTGTCTCTGCACGTGTCAGCCAAGTCTTGGTATTTTCACTTCTTGAGCTCGTACGCCTCGTCTGCTCTCTCCTCCTAGAGGACAGTAAGTTCCACCAGTATCGCCAGCTTCGTGGACTTGGACCAAATAACTATGTCTGACCGGAGGGATGTGTGGGTCACTTCCTCAGGGAACTTCAGCTTCTTCCCTAGGTCTACCAACATTTCCCAGCTCTTGGATTCCTGTAGAATGCTGGTACTCGTTGATATTGTTGACTTCTTCTCCCCTTCTCTAACACAGTTGATAAACGGGGGTCCTGTCCGATTCAGGGGTCTCTCCTTCTTCCTCTCTTTCTCCAGGATGTCCGCCACCTCACGTAGAACCTGGTCGTGACGCCATCTATACCACCCTTGAGATAATGCGGTTGGGCATGATGACAATATATGGCGTAGTGATCCTATGTTCTCACACAGTGGGCAGGTGTGGTCTTCTGATAGCTTCCACTGCTTCAAATTCGTCGGAGTGGGCAACAGGTTATACACGGATCGGAGAAGGAAACTCAGTTAAAGTGGCTCGTATCTCCACAACTCCTGCCAGGTAATCTCCCTCTCTGGTAAGTTCCATTTCGTCCAATTCCCCTGGGGTCCAAGTTGGACCGACTTTGATGACCGCGTCCCTCTTCCGCTCTCCTAACTTCTGTATGTACCATTGATATCCTCTCCACTTTATCAGCTTTCTCCAACCGCTGTTGATGTCTGGTACCCAGTCCTTCTCTACCCCTGTTTGTTGTGCCCACTATGTCCTAGTGCTTGAGACTGCTTTCTGCTTGTTCTACTGCCTGGCTCACTGACCATTTCCTCCCTGTTCTAACTTCTATACCCGCACCACTGATCTTCTCATCACTGGAGTTCCTGAGTGTAAGCAGCAGGCGCGCCTTAGCAACTTTATACTCCTCGACGAGGGAGTTGATGGACATCTGCAGTTGTGTTGACCGGCCGTATACACCTATACAGGTAAATGATGGCGGCAGGCCTAGCCACCTCCTCAGATGCTTGCTAATCGACTGCTCCAACTTCTCGACTGCGCTGTTAGGAATTTCGTTGACCATCAATGGCCTTATGAGTCTAGCCAGGAGACCATGCTGGAAGATCCATGCTTTAAACTTTCCAGGGAGTTCTGACTTGTCTATCCTCCTCAGCCCCTCTTCAACTTGCTGTTTTAGCCTTTCTTGGCTACGAGTGTCCTTGAGCGTGGAATCAAACCACTTTCCGAAACACTTGATCGGGTTGTTGATTAGCGAAGGAATCTCCTCGCTCTGTATGAACAACTTGAACTTGTCTGTGACTTCCCCTTCCTCACTATCAAACACCTCGACTTCCCTGGTTTAAACAGCATCCGCGCCCTTGACACGGTATCGTCAAGCGCTTTGAGAATCCATCTCGCCTGAATGTGGGTTTCTGTTGTGACCGTCATGTCATCCATGAATCCCCTATTGGATGGGAGACGGATCCCAGTGTTTATCCGTGGACCTCTTGATTCCCTCTCTGCTGCTTGGATTATCATGTTCATGCCCATGACAAACAAGATGAAAGAGATGGTGCATCCTGTAACAATCCCCTTCTCAAGTAGTAACCAGTTTGTTGTAAATCTGTTACACGAGAACCTCAGATGGATGTTGCTGAAGTTGCTCATGATCAGGTTACTGGCATAATCCGGGATGTGGTAGTGCTGTAGGACCACCTTGATTAGCTGGTGGGGTATAGAGCCATAGGCGTTGGCTAAGTCCAGCCATCCTACTGTAAGGTCCTTGTGGTTGATTCTCGCCTCGTGTAGCAGTTGTGTCAGTGCGCTGGTGTGCTCGACGCAGCCGGAGAATCCAGGAATTCCTCCCTTTTGTACAGAGGTGTCGATGTAATTGTTACCTATCATGTAGGTCGTCATTCGCTTGGCTAAGATGGAGAAGAAGATCTTCCCTTCCACACTCAGCAAGAAATGGTTCGGAACTGTTTGACGGTCTTGGAGTTCTTCTCTTTTGGAACCAGACAGCCCTCCGCCAACTGCCAGTATTCCGGAACAATCTCTTTTCTCCATACCACACGCAAGAGTGACCAGAGTGTCCGTAAAAGTCTGGGGCACTTCTTATATACCTTGTAAGTGATGCCATTGGGACCTGGTGCAGAACAAGAGCGCGCCTTCTTCACCACAGAATTAAACTGAACAACCGGAAGCACGGAACAATGGTATGTTGCCAGAATTTAAAAAAAAGGCATTTTTCAAAGGCGAATGCCGCACGAAATGCATTAATTGGCATATGTGTTACACGTTGAATAACAACGTAACATGTCTGATGTTGATGTTACTTGCTACAAACCTCGCGCCGAATCCCCATAAGGAACTAACGTTGAATTATATTTATAACTTTGTTTTGAATCACTTTAACGAACTTGGTTCATTAACTCAATTGTAAGTATTATCCATCAATGCAATACAATTAATGAAAACACATCTTAACTCACCGAGTTGAAATTTGGAGATGTAAAGTTATCTCGGGTGAATACGGTTGTTTGGCTGCCTTTTAATTCAGCAGTCACATCTGGGCTTGGATCCGTGCTTAGTTTGGAATAGAGTGTGACATTTGCACGCCCTAATATTGTTGTTACAAATATGGTGAAAGTGGAAGCGTTGAAAACGGGCACTACAAATTTTCTCCCCATGGTGTCGGCTTCACCTGAAAAATAAATATACACATACACCGTATCTGCAGAACTGAACGACGCATTTCACATCCACACTAAGTAAAGAACAAGTACTTAACATGTCGTAAAACGCACGCGCACACGCACGCACGAACGAACACACACGCATGGATACATACATACATGCACACGCAAGCACGCATACGCACCTACACACACGAATTAGCGAATTAAAACATTTGAAGATTGAATTAAATAATGTTGTTTTGCTTTAAATATGTAATGTGTACCTTTCAGTAGAGCAACAATGAGCTGAAAAGATGCATATTCCAAGGGGAATTCCCGGACCCGAGGTATAACAAGCATTGTCATATATCAAAATGTTCGGCATGGTCTGAAGTTTTTGGGACTACCGGCATAAATTCTGAAATGTTGGTACTAACTAGGCAATTCAAGATGGCGTCCAAGATGGCCGCATTAGTTTAGAAACCCAGATAAATAACTAAACAATGAATATAGGGATTGTTTTTCCCTCAAAACTCAGTAAATATAAAATTGCATTTGTTAATCTTTAAAAAATATTTTAAAACTGTTCACCTTTTATAATATAGGGGTCAAAAGTTAGGTCAAAAGGTCAAATGAGTGCTACAAATGACAATTGACTATACAAGAGTTAGTGCTGGGACAACACCTTTTGGTATAACACACATTATTATACATCCAAACAAGTGTTAGAAAGAGTGCTTTAAATAATTGATTTTAAATTTGACTTAAGTCAAGGAAATACAGAGATATCAAAGACGGCGCCAAACTACAAGTATTTATTAATTATGCAAAATGTTCAAAAATAATAATTTAAGGTATTCTTTAATATTAAAAGACACATTTCTAGCAAATCATATTCATAACTGAAGATCTTTTATAATGAGGTGAGATGTATAGGTGTGGTTTCATTTCGTTTATTTAAAGTTGTCCTTATAATTATTTAAGTATAGAATAAAGTGTGTTTTGTTTGCACAAATAAAATGTTGTCTCAATGCTAACATTTATATTTTTTGGCACTAATTTGACAAATTGACCTAACTTTGACACCTAAATTATAACGGGGATGTTTTGGATTGTATAATGGTTGGTTACATAAATCACATTTTTTTAAACAGCATTTTTATTGAATTTAGAAGGAGCAAAATGTCCCTCGAGCTGTTTTCATCGTTATATCCTATTAAAAAGGCAGCCATGTATGAAACACTTTTATCACAAGCAATATCTAACGAAACATTGTCTTGTTCTTCCTTTTACATAGGGAAGTTCAAACTCGGACCTATGCCCTCTCCGAGTAAGCAGCATAAACATTGGCATAAATATGTTGTTATCTTACTCCCATAACTCATATATTGTTTTAGTTTACGCTTTGTTTCTCACTAGGACAATGTGTTAAATTTAAAAAATGTTATACAAAAAATGAGTAGTCCCAATACTAACTTGTGTGTAGTCAACATCACTTTCTGCATTAAATTGACCTTTTGACCCCTAACTTAGGAAAGGGGATTTTGTATTTATTTATTTTTCTTCTTATATTGCAATTAGATTGATTTATTTAAAAAAGCAAAAAAAAAAGCAAAAAAAATTAAATTATTTTCTGAAATGAAATTTGCGAAATTAATAAATACTTTTGATTTGGTGACATCTTCGACGCCATCTTGAATATCTCTGTTTGTCCTCAATTTAGGTCAAATTGAAAACAATTTGTTCTAAACACACTTTCTTACAATTGTTTTGGTGTATACTAAGTTGTGTTATACCAAAATGTGTTGTCCCAGTACTAACTTTTGTATCGTCAATCGTCAATTGCTGCACTCATGTGACCTTTTGAACTAGATTTTGACCCCTTAATTATAAAAGTTGAACGTCTTTAAAATTTATTTTAAAGTTTACCAAATGCCATTTTATATTTAAGCATCTTTCCTGTAAATATAAAATACCATGAATAATTATTTTTTGAACATGTTCAGATTTTGCGTAATTAATAAATGCTTATAGTTTGGCGCCATCTTGGACGCAATCTTAGATATCTCTGCATGTCCTCGACTTAGATCAAATCTAAAATCATTTATTTAAAGCACTTTTTCTTACAGTTGTTCTGGTGTGTAATAATGTGTGTAATACCCAAAAAATTGTCCCGCTACTATACTTCTGTATAGTCAATTTGACATTTTGACCTAGATTTTGACCTATGATTAATAAAAAGTGAATATTTTTCAAAATTATATTACTTCCTACGATATAATCAGTTAGTTTTATTACAATTTACTGAGTTTTGAGGGGAACATTCATTGTTCATTTTCATATCATGTTTTCTAAAAACAAGCTGCCATCTTGGACGCCATCTTGAACTGCGGAGCTAGTACCAACAATGTCGAATTTATGCCGGTAGTTCCAAACACTTCAAACTATGCCGAACATTTTGATGTATGACAGTGCTTGTTATACCTTGGGTCCGGGTACCTCCAAAAAAATACCTGAAATTTGCTCTATTTCGGTTGTGAGTCTTTAAACATGAATAATAACTCAACCACGTCAATAAATACAATATAAAGCAACGGGTAAAATGTAACGAGCAAGGAAGTGTAAAACCAGAAACACAGTGTTCGTGCAGGGGCAGGCACCTGGGTACATGTAGAACAACTGACGTTCCGCAAGTACTTTGTTCCTGTTTATGAAATAATTTTCATAAATATGAAGACCCGTACAATAACTGCCTTTATATTTTAGCCCTGGTATAACTGACATAGATGGCAGTTAGAGTACGGTGTACCCAACGACCTTTTGTAAAAGAAATAAAAAACATTTGAGCTACGGTACAAACCATTTGTAGCATATTTTACGGCCATAGAGATGAGGATAACTCGCATATACAATACAGTAAAGATATACGTATTTCTAATAGAAGCGGTATAGGAATAAAAGCAATATTACCTACAATAATCTTGGCACAGTCCTTTTCAAAAGAATCTGGAAAAAATACGTTATATACACTATATACCAGTTATAACATTTGTCAAAAAACAAGAACATGATAATGTTAAGACGAATTGTCTTTCTATTGATACTTGTCATTAACCAGTTTTATTACACATCTATGGGTGAACGATTGGGATTTCTCAGTAAAGGATATTCATACTCGCTAAATATTAATAACTAACTCCGAATACAAAAATAACTAACTGCGACGTTAAGTTATGACGTCAATAACGTGTTGGCGATTTCGACATAAACATACTCTGATTAAAATAACAAATAGATTATTTAAATGTTGTGATCGATTATATGGAAATCCTTCACTCGATGGTAGGCGTGTTTGTTTTTCACTCACTAGATTACGCTTGTTAGTAAAAAGAACCTCACGCCTATCATCTCGTGAAGGATTTCTCTATAATCGATCCCAACAGTTAAATGATCTCTATATTCACTTTGCTATAAATATAATTTATACTTTGCATGTGCTTTTGTCCTATATAAATACAGCTTTATTGCTCAAACATCTAAATGAGATCCAGGTAAGTCACCTTTGTCCTTTATAAATACAACTTTGCTCAAACATCCAAATGGTGTCCAGGTAAAAAAGAGTATGATAATGGACCATTGGAAATGGCCGAAAACGACACATACGAAATATTGCAGTCTCGGTTTGATTGAGACTGTTCATGAGCGGTAGCGAAATATGCTAGCTACCGCTCACGCCCTCTAGCCCCGGTATGAGCAGAACTCAATATTCATTAAATCAATAGTACACCATTTTAACCATCCCGAAGATGGCATGAATACGGCGGTGGACATGGAGTTATATGCTTCCCCATGTCGTACGGCGTATGGTCCCAGTATCTAATAAAATTTAAGTCACATTTGTCTTATATAAATACGGCTTTATTGTTCAAACAGTTAAATGATGTCCAGGTAAGTCACATTTGTCTTATATAAATACAGCTTTATTGCTCAAACAGTTAAATGATTTCCAGGTAAGTCACATTTGTCTCATATAAATACAGCTTTATTGCTCAAACTGCTAAATGATGTCCCGGTAAGTCACCTTTGTCCCATATAAATAGTTTTGTTGCTCAAACATGTAAATGATGTCCATGTAAAAATAAGTATAAAAGACGAACAGGAAATGCAGCTTTCACAGAACACAGTCAACCCAAAAACACGCAAAACGACAAACATAAATGGCAATGTTAATAAGAAATAAAGGCATATGCCGTCACAAACGCGACAACTGTTGAACATAGGGCTACCGCCTTGACCCGTTAAGTGGCAAAAAAAGGTCACTGGGGCCTTTAACTAGGCTCTAGGGTGCACCAAACCTCACACTTATCCTCCTGTCATCCCAATAAAATAGGTCAATGTAAATAAAGTAATCCCTGCCATGAACTATTCTCAAACCAACAAGGCAGCATTAATTGTTAATAGGCAATATAAGTAAAACACACAAAGATGTTCGTGTATATATCAATATAAAAAGGAATAGCCTAGAAAGCCACAAAGAAGGTACTCAGTGACTTGGCAGAAGCCAGAGCAACAAGAGAATAAACCATTGAGGGCACGACAAGACAATATTGCAGACAAACATCAAACGTCACCGTCCGTTTGGGGTTTAGGTAGACGTCATCATAGGGTCCAAATGCACCTTTGTTCCTCAAACATCTAAATGATGTCCCGGTAAGTCGTCTTTGTTGCAAAAACATCTAAATGATGTCCCGGTAAATCTCCTTTGTTGCAAAAA
This sequence comes from Cyrtodaria siliqua, assembly GCA_037043455.1. NCBI lineage: Eukaryota > Metazoa > Mollusca > Bivalvia > Adapedonta > Hiatellidae > Cyrtodaria > Cyrtodaria siliqua. The sequence goes on along the minus strand of JAWPHD010007998.1, from coordinate 85,512 downwards.
CATCTAAACGATGTCCCGGTAGGTCACCTTTGTTGCAAAAATATCTAAATGATGTCCCGGTTAGTCACCTTTGTTGCAAAAATATCTAAATGACGTCCCGGTAAGTCACCTTTGATACAAAATATCTAAATGATGTCCAGGTAAGGAAATGTTATAAGTCCTACAGGAAAAGTAGCATTTACAGAATACGATCACTCCAACAAATATTACAACGCAAAGGTGATTACAAACACATTCAGTAAAAAAGCACATCACAGACATATAAGGGTTGACAACAGGGGTACCGCCTTGGAACGGTCAGTGGCAAAAGGGACCACCAGGGAGTTTAAACCAGTACCTTTCTCCTATATAAATAAAGCTTTGTTGCTCAGACGTGTCAATGATGTCCAGGTAAGTCACTTTTGTTGCTCACTAATCTAAATGATGTCCAGGTAAGTCACTTTTGTTGCTCAAACATCTAAATGATGTCCCAGTAAGCCACCTTTGTAGCTCAAACATCTAAATGATGACCAAGTAAGTCACATTTGTTGCTCAAACATTTAAATGATGTCCCAGTAAGTCATCTTTGTTGCTCAAACATCTAACTGATGTCGCGGTAAGTCATATTAGTTGATCAGACATCTAAATGATGTCCCGGTAAGTCATCTTTGTTGCTCAGACATATAAATGATGTCCAGGTAAGACAACTTTGTTGCTCAGACATTTAAATGATGACCAGGTAAGCCGCCTTTGTTGCTCAAACATCTAACTGATGTCCAGGTAAGTCACATTTCTTGCTCAAACATCTAAATGATGTCCCGGTAAGTCGCCTTTGTTGCTAAAACATCTAAATGATGTCACAGTAAGTCACCTTTGTTGCTCAGACATCTAAATGATGTCCCGGTAAGTCATCTTTGTTGCTAAGACATCTAAATGATGTCCAGATAAGCCAATTTTGTCGCTCAGACATCTAAATTATGTCCAGATAAGTCAACTCAGACATCTAGAAGATGTCCCGGTAAGTCAGTTGTGTTGCTCAAACATCTTAATGATGTCCCGGTAAGTCACCTTTGTTGCTCAAACATCTAAAGGATGTCCGAGTGAGTCAACTCAGACATCTAAATGATGTCCGGTCAGACACCTTTGTTACTCAGACATCTAAATGATGTCCCGGTAAGTCACCTTTGTTGCTCAAGCATCCAAATGTTGTTCAGGTAAGTCACCTTTTACAACATTGTAGCTCAGATATCTAAATGATGTCCAGGTAAGTCACCTGTTATAATCGATATTTCTTATCGTTTTTACAACAATCCCGCAATGAACTGGACCACGTTTTACAGTGTTGTCAATACGAGTTGTGAGCATCTGCATGAATCACTGAGATGTAGGATATTGATACGGGAGAAAATATACACTCATAGGTAATAACATAACTCACTCCAATTGAAGTAAACACCAGATGGTCAAATGTCAAATTAATATCAAACTGCGCACTTAAAGATTGCATCATATTTGTGCTAAAGTACACAAGGGCACAGCGTCAGTTCCACAAACACAATATTTGGTTGAAATCAGTTTAGTAGTTTCTGAAAAGAAGTACGTTTTAAGGAAACTATTGAAATAACAAACGGACGGACAAACGACGGAGACATTGTATTGCAATAGTCGATCACATTACCTCTCTTGAGCTTTTCTCAAATGACTTTAATACGATTTACCACTTTTACAATAAGATACCATACAATAATACTTTTGTTGACTCTTTATATCAAATAAGATATGTAGTGTTTAAACTCAATAAATATATGGTTATATAAATAAAATAACGGATTGATGACAGCTTGGTAGTACATAGTGTAATAATGGTAATACTGTGCCGACCTTCAACTTTCATATGTCCGGCTACAAACATGCGCATGCGCTCTGTTGCAGAAGAATTGTCTGTGGGGGTTGGGGTGTTAACTAAATACTAATTTTGTTCTTACCTATTTTAAACTGTGTTTCAGCAATCAGGGACGAGAACATCATTTCGTCATAGACGATATCTCCAATATTCAAACTTAAATTAGTAATAGGACTGTTACCTACAGTTGTCCCGTTACCGATCTGAAATCATAGGGTGTACTTGTGAACATTTCAACTGAAGAACGTAATCAGTACGAATTATTATATATCACTTACGATTACTTTTATGACCATAATAAGTCGTAATGACGACTTACACGTGATTGCTTTTCGGCCAATAAAAGCTAGGCTATTTAAATATTATATAAGAAATATAAATATATATATTTTAAATAATGTTTGATGTTTGAATTGTATTTACGTCATTTTTAGCAAATTTTAGACCATATGGAACAGTCGATGTTTTGTTTGTGGTAGAGGAAAACAACTCCATTTTTCCTGAATAGAACCAATAATGTATACCTCCTGCAATCCGTAAGAATCGACACTTTCTCACGTAAAAGTTGATCTCCCAGTTGGTTTCGAACCTGCAGCGGTGCCAGGCGAGCAGGTTTACAACGCAACGTCGATAACCCCTCGGAAGCGCTTAATGTTGAAAGAACTTGTGGCCCGACCCATTTGCTTACTTAAATGGCAATAAAATATGTTTAAATCAAATCAAAATCAAGGGCTTACTTTTTCTTTACTTTACCTTTACTGTTGGTTCTGGTGGGGAATCTGCCTGTATATTGTTCCACGCTATCCAATACGGTTCTGGGTGCAAGCAGTTGTTTCCGTTGTTTCTGGTATACTCCTTCGATTTAGTGCAATTCGGGTCACACCACAGCATTGAGATAAGACTTGGGGAAAACTGTAAAAGTAATGTAAACACATCAGATCGATAACTTATCTTAGTTCTAATCCATTTTCGCCTCTGTGGTTGCCGGGGTAGAATAAAACCACTGCAAATCCCGCTAGAGGCAGATGGGTAGGACTCCCCCACCCCCAATTCATATTGTCATTTTTTTTATCATGCTCATTCAAGGTCTTCTTCATGACACCGCATATGCACATGTGGAAACGGGGCTCCATCGTAAATGGAGTGTCTACAATAGAATGTGCAGCAACTCGGCAGTGTTGCAGATAAGACGCGACTAGGCGCATTCTCCATATTTTTATCTAGATGTAAATAGAGGATGATCCTGGCATGTTCATCCCTGCTTGGCGCCATATAACCTTTCTTCTGTTGGTGTGCCGTAAAACCCCCAATTCAATTATAATCCAATTATTTCTTGCGTGTATATTGTTTAATAACATCTAAGTGTTTGCATATCTTAAAACATTTAAAAATAAACCGCAGTGAATTTAAATTGTTGTAACATAATTGCAAAAATGTCAACACATACTCTACCTCCGTCCACAATGTTCCAATACTTCACATGTAATGATATTTTATCGCAGATATGTTAACGTTACAACATATGTTTTAAAACATCACAATAACACAAGCAACATACGTATGCAAATGGATTGAACTACAAGTTGTTCAACATTAGTCACACATCTTTCCGCAATATTTCATTAACGCTTACCCTATATTTACAGGGATCGACTGTATCACTATCTAATAGTCGAAACAATGTATTCTTTTTTTTGGAAATGGTGTAGACAGAACAAGATGGCGGCCAGCAGAGCATGCGAGAGGTATGTACATTAAAAAAATCAACCTCTTCCTTTGTATATTTTGATTATTTCGATCAATCAATTTAATAGACATGCACCTAAATGCTCGATGCTTAAAAACATACCCGTCTTATGCCCATGCTAAACGGTCAAAGCCCGTAATTGGCGTTCAAAGCTGATAGAATTCAGCTTTCAAAATTTGAAGCGGTGACCTCTTGCATACGATTTGTCATGCGTATGGATTGGCGTCCGCGTTTCATGTGTTGCCGCCATCCTGTTTTTGCGCCAGATTATTGACTATACATCTACATCTATATCTACATCTAATGTGTACGTTGAACTTTGACCATAACCCATCGGAAATGGCTTCACTAGTAATGTTAAGAAGATGAAATAAAAGAAAGGATAGATATATAAATAGAAGTAAAATGAAGAAAGAAATAAGGCATACTACACTGACCATAAAGAGAGTTTAACAAATTTATATAAATTCAATGATAATGAACCATCCGTGGATGAAATATCTCTAATCCGAGCCTTCTCTGACCCTAAAAGCCTTCTTTTTTTACTTTTTGTTTTGTGTGTGACTTTTTAGACACAGTCAGATGAAATATCAAACTTGTAAAAAGGGCTGGTATAGTCAGAGATGGCTCGGATTAGTTTTGACCATTCATTTTCTTAATTAGACAATTTCAAATTTGATGGCTTTCGTTTTAATTCAAATTTCGCACTGGTCCATAATGTCACTGCTGAACTTAAAGTAATAACATAACATAACATAACATAATTTTATTCAGCATTAAACCATTACAATAGTTTATAGCCTACAAAATGAATAATACAATCTTTCTCCCATTCATGGTGACATAATGCAAATAAATATAACTATCTGTTCATTCCAATTATTTTCAAGGAGGAATGCAATTATTATATATTTTCTGACATCTTTCGTTCATAAATACTCATACCCGGAAAATGGTATTGTACAAGTTGTTATACAATCAATGTGTTAATTATTACAATGCGCTTTTCAGAGGCATAATATAGGTATTTGCTTAACCGTTCGAGTAAGTGTTTAGATTGCTTCGACATGATAGTATCAAATTTATTAAGTGTTGGCCATCTACAGAAAAATCTTGGCAAATACTTTGTTCTCAGTTCCGCATAAAACGGACAAACAAGCAAAAAATGATACTCACTCTCTATAGCTCTCATATTACAGTATATACACAATCTCTCACTACGCTCAACATTAGTATATCTCCCCGTCTCAATAGCTAAGGTATGTGCAGAAATTCTAAATTAAGGCAATACGATATTTAGGTGTCGCTATAATATTTAGATAATTTTCATAATCAAGGTTGTATTTAAATCTGCTATATGATAATAATCTGTTTGAATTATTTATCTTGCCAAACCAATATTGTTTATATTGATCTACTATTCTACGTTTGATTTGCTCATATGGGATATCTATCAACAGTTGATTGTGCCAAATATCCGCGAACCCAAGGTTTTCTAATTCGCGTTTTATATATCCCGCCCAGTTCATTCGATTCTCATTATATTCGCAATCCTCTTTTAACATCCAGTAAATCTTGAAAGTTAGAGAATCGCGATTGGTAAGAATTTTTGCCCAGTATTTAAGTATTTTTTGTTTTCTATATATATTTAAAGGATAACGACCCAACTCTCCATATAAGGCCTCTAAGTTAGTTGATTTCCTTACACATAAAATATTTCTACAGAATTTGGTGTGTACATTTTCTATTTTAGGCGCTTCATGGAACCCCCACATTTCACATGCATAGTTCAAAATTGATCCCACAAGGGAGTCAAATAATTTACACTTCTCATTTATAGGGATAGTTATCTGGTTAAAAACATTGTATAACTTATGAAGTGAGTAAGATGCATGCTGAGCTAAATGCTGTTGGGTTCTTGACCAATTACCATTTTTGAAAAATTCCACTCCCAAATACTTGAATGACGTTACTAGTTCCAATTCAACTTCATTAATATACAGTTTTGGCATGGAATGCCTGCCCTTTTCGGTTTATTATTTTGGTTTTACTGGTGTTGATTTTTAATCCCCAGATATTACAATAGTTTTGTAAATCGTTTAACATGTATTGTAACGATTCGGCCGATTGTGTAAAGATCACAGAATCATCTGCATATAACAAGATAAACACCTTAAATTCATTAATTGTAAACACGTCATTAATATCAGAGTTTATACAACTAGCTATGTCGTTAATGAAAAACATGAACATTATCGGAGACAACGGATCCCCCTGCTTTAAACCTTTGTCGGAGTTGAGAAATTCTGAAACGTTATTTTTGTATTTTATACAAGCCTTTACCGTGCTATACATTGACTGAAGAATTTTCAGCATTCTAGGACTTATATTTTCCTGTGAGAGTTTATGCCACAGTAAATATCTTTCTACAGTGTCAAACGCTTTTTCGAAATCGACAAACGCACAATAGAGTTTTTTACCTTTTGTGCATAAAACTTTTGCAATTATAGAATAGAAATTAAAAATACAGTCAGCAGTAGATTTACCTTTTTGAAATCCATACTGGTTATCATTTATCTTATTGTGTTTTACGGACCATTTATTTATACGATTAAGTAAAACATGAGAAAATATTTTTGCTAAAATATTTATAAGAGTTATACCTCTGTAATTACTCGTGGAGTCAATATCTCCCTTATTCTTGAATATAGGGATTAACATTCCTTCACCCCAAGACTTTGGATATTCTCCGCTTAAGAAAATCTTATTTAAGATTTTAACAATATAAGGTAAAATAATATTCCTTGTTGATTTAAATACTTCCGGAAAGAGAGTGTCTATTCCGGCTGATTTTTTATTACTAATAGACGATTCTATGACAAAAGTAATAGCAACAGCTAGTGTTTTTCCTCCATTTTCAGCAGATCAACTAAATTGTATATTGTAAGTATGTTTCATTTATAAGTGAAAGTAGACTTTAAATTAGTTGTAAAGTTTTTAGGCCAACAAAGACCATTACCTTTTATCACATTTAAATGTGAGTTATGATCAAATAGAAATAGCACAAACATTGGATAATCTAATTGCTTTTCGTTTCTTCAAAATCATTCACTTATCCGTTTATTTGTTGTATGAAATAAATAGGCAGTGGTGTTTAAAATAATATCCATTAATACAGTGCGGCGAGGTTCAGTGGTACGTTTGTAAAAAGTGAAGTCTACACCGTTAACTTTTCCACTGTCTCCCGGTTAACTTTTGCTCCCAATCTTGCCGCGTCTACACAGTTTTCACAACAAAAATGCAGATTTCACGGTTTACCACGCATTTTTTCCAAACTCAAATATCTCCATCAATGGACTTTTGATGGATGCGTGATGCGGTTACTTGCATTCTAATGGATATATATCAAATGTTTTAAACACAAACTGGACACAAATCTGGCTAGAAACAAACTTATGGTCAAAAACGGTGATAGGTCACCACTTCAAATTTTGAGAACTGAACTCTATCAGCTTTAAAAGCCGATTACGGGTTTTGAACGTTTAGCATGGACACAATACGGGTATATTTTTAAGCATCGAGCATTTAGGTGCATGTCTGTTAAATTGATAGATCGAAATAATCAAAACATACAAAGGAAGAGGTTGATTTTCAATGTATATACCTCTCGCATGCTTTGCTGGCCGCCATCTTGTTCTGTCTACACGGTTTCCAAAAAGGTCTACACGGTTTCGGCTATTAGACAGTGTGTATGCATTACCTGAATATTGAGAAATTTATCTGCACCGCCTCCTGTACCACGTGCTTTCAGTAAAACATGGGCAACGCCGCACGTGGTGACATGAAACGTGATATACCGTGAACCCGTCACGACAACTGATTTTGCTGTCGCAGACCCGTCTACATGTTGCGTTGATGTAAATGAGATTTCTGAAATAAATTATGCATTGCTCAGTAAATCTCTTCTTCTGTTTTATTAAAAGGAAATTTTCTACAGTATTCTTCATGTGTTTACTATAAACAACGTTTTTAAAGATTTTGTATATGGCTAGAATGGTCTATCCTAAGCATAAATAATAAGTCACCAGCTGGGTCTCTGAGATATCTTAAGATAAAAACATGATCCAGATTCCAATTTTGGCAAATTTCCTATAATGTCGGTACATCCAAAATTAGGCATTAAACAAGAAATTTAGTAACGGAAGTCAAGCCGAATTATATTATTGTGTGTACATTGTCGCTCTTTGACAGGTATGCGCGAAAAACATGAGCATAAACAACTGTAGTAAATGTCCTTAACAACTCTCATTATTACGCAAGCTTTACCCATATACTGATACATACATACTCATTATTACGCAGCTTTACCCATATACTGATACATACATACTCATTATTACGCAAGCTTTACCCATATACTGATACATACATACTCATTATTACGCAGCTTTACCCATATACTGATACCTACATACTCATTATTACGCAGCTTTACCCATATACTGATACATACATACTCATTATTACGCAGCTTTACCCATATACTGATACATACATACTCATTATTACGCAGCTTTACCCATACACTGATACATACATACTCATTATTACGCAAGCTTTACCCATATACTGATACATAAATACTCATTATTACGCAGCTTTACCCATATACTGATACATACATACTCATTATTACGCAGCTTTACCCATATACTGATACATACATACTCATTATTACGCAGCTTTACCCATATACTGATACATACATACTCATTATTACGCAGCTTTACCCATATACTGATACCTACATACTCATTATTACGCAGCTTTACCCATATACTGATACATACATACTCATTATTACGCAGCTTTACCCATATACTGATACATACATACTCATTATTACGCAAGCTTTACCCATATACTGATACAAACATACTCATTATTACACAGCTTTACCCATATACTGATACATACATACTCATTATTACGCAAGCTTTACCCATATACTGATACATACATACTCATTATTACGCAGCTTTACCCATATACTGATACATACATACTCATTATTACGCAAGCTTTACCCATATACTGATACAAACATACTCATTATTACGCAGCTTTACCCATATACTGATACCTACATACTCATTATTACGCAGCTTTACCCATATACTGATACATACATACTCATTATTACGCAGCTTTACCCATATACTGATACATACATACTCATTATTACGCAGCTTTACCCATATACTGATACATACATACTCATTATTACGCAAGCTTTACCCATATACTGATACATACATACTCATTATTACGCAGCTTTACCCATATACTGATACATAAATAGTAACAGTTTTATCTTTTCTTTTCAATATCATCAGCCCTTCTGAATGCCAACTGTTTATGTCTTCAATAGAAGCAATGATAGGAAATCGAATGCCGGACGCTTTAAAGGGACACACAGCAATCTTTTTTTTTACAAAGTCACGGCATCCTGTTAGTTTTTCTATATATCAAATTGAAAACGAATGTAATTACATTGGTATTACATGTGTATGGTATAATGAGTTAAAGGCACACTTTGTAACATCATTAAACTCTGAAGATATACAAATGCAATTAAATATTTTAAAACATGGCATTGAGGATGTAGAATGCAATACAGATGTAGATAATAAGGTCGAGCATTTGTGCCAAATTCTTGGTAATATTGCAGATCCTCTGTTTAGAACCAAAATGAATATGAATATGCGATTAATAAAGATAATGCATGGTGTAATGATGACTGTGCAGGAAAGAGAAGATGTTTCGAATTTAATCTAAATAAATAGAGAGATTGTAAAAATGAAGTAAATAGGGTTGCATTAGTGAATTCTAGATCAAGCTATAAAAGTACAGTAAGACAACTAACATATCAGTTCGATAGTGTTCAAACACGCAAATTAGAACAAAATCGATACGCTAAAGTTTACTGGAATATGCTCAAGGGCCTTGCAGGTATAAAAACATCTAATGTAAATATATCAATGTTTGAAACATATTTTAAAAATGTAAACAACCCCGATGATCCTTATGTTACGCCTGGTGAAGATGTGATTTATTTTAATGAAAGATATATGAGAAATGAATTTCAAATAATGTTTGATGAGCTATATATTAAGATAAGTGAATAAAACATGTTATGTGCAATTTGTTATTTTTAAAACTATACGAAGTGGTTGACCTGATAAACTATTAAATGATTTTTTCATACATGTTAAGCGTACTCTGATTCCAATCTTGCAGACCTTATTTAATAAAATATTTAATTCGGGATATTTCCCGGATATGTGGTCCGATGGTTATATCATTCCTTTGCATAAAAATAGCCCTGATAATTATCGTGGTATTACGTAACTTAGTTCTCTCGGTAAACTCTTATCAACACTACTCGTAGGCTAAATCATTGGGCTGCGAATTGCAATTTTTAAATTGAGGCGCAGGCAAGTTTCCGTAAGCACATGAGCACGGTTGATAAATATTTTATATTATATATATGCATAATATATATGGAGTTATAACTCATTTGATTAACAATGGAAAACAACGTTATTGTGGGTTTATTGATTTCACAAAAGCTTTCGACTACAAGAAAATCTATGGTTCAAATTAATAAAACTAGGGATAAGAGGTAAACTATTTGATATTTTAAAATCAATGTACAACTCAATCAAATCAAGGGTAAAACATAATAATTGTGTAAGTGATAAGTTCACTTGTACACTCGGTGTGCGCCAAGGTAAATGTTTGTCTCCATTTTTATTCTAAATGTTTTTAAACGACCTGAAAGAAGATTTTCTATCGCATGGTTTCGAAGGAGTCGACATAAATACAATGAAGCTTTTTATAATACTTTATGCTGATGATATAGTTGTTTTTTCTGAAACTGCAAATGGATTGCAGAAATGTTTTGATATTTAAAGCGATTACTGCATACGTTGGAAATTAAAAGTAAATACAGCAAAAACTAAGGTCATGCGTTTTCGTAAAGCTTATGTATTGCCCAGGAATCTGCGATTTGTGTATGATGGACATAAAACTGAAACTGTTAAGTCATATTGCTACCTTGGTGTTGTCTTTACTCAAGGTGTGTCTTTAATGAATCACAGATCGCTTTAGCAGGCCAATCACAGAAGTGGACACAAATTGGATTTATTTGATAAACTTGTAATTCCGGTATTGAACTACGGATCTGAAGTATGGGGATTTTCTGCGGCTTTGAATATTGAAGAGTGCATACTCTTTTTTGTAAGAAAGTATTAAATGTTAAAAGATGTACACAAAATGATTTTGTATATAGAGACCTAGGAAGGACTAATCTAATTAATCAAAGGTATTTCAATATTTTGAAATATTGGTTCACAATTATTGGAGGTCATGAAAATATAATTTTGTAAAACATGTTTATAATCTGATGAGACGTGATGCTGAGTAACATCCAAATAAGAAGAACTGGGTCACTTTATTAAAATATTTATTAGCCTCGCTTGGTTTTTACGATGCTTGGCTTTTACAAGGTGTAGGGAACAACGATGTATTTCTTTACAGTGTTAAACAACGATTACATGATAACTTTATTCAAGATATGCACTCCCCGTTTGGAAAATTCAAGTATAGCTATTTTTTACACATTGATAGTAAAAAACTATGTTATGAAACCTTACTTATATGTTTTAAATATACCAAAGTATCATCTCATAACTTACAAATAGAAGTTGGAAGATGGCATAAGCCGAATAGCATGCAATAAATGAACGTAAATGTATCACATGTTCAAAACTAGAAGATGAGTATCACTTTGTTATTGAATGTTCATTATATAATGAGTTAAGAGAAACATACATAAAGAAGTATTATTGGAAAAGACCAAGTATGTTTAAATTTTTGGAAATGATAAGTGTGTTTGTTTTTAAAGCCTTTGAGATCATAGTAAGAGGGAAAAATGTTGGATAATAGTAATTAGTGTTCAAAACAGATTTTATTATTAAAATATATGAAACTTACTCTTTAATATTAAGACCAGTTAACTTAAAGTTGTTTTTGTTTTGATTCTGTTTTTAACAAAGATTTCAAATGTTATTAAAGTGTATTTGATGTTTTGTATAAAAGGCGAAATAAAGTTATTTAGGATTTAAATGACTGTCATCTTCTCCGCATATATTATACGATTAAAAACTGTTTAACATGTATTAATAATAACAATAACATACATGATTGAAAATATTTCTTGAATTGTTACTTTCAAAAGCTTTATAATTATATAACGTGTTGATGTTGAAACACTTATACTTTTGCATAAGTACACATAACTATTGCATGTACCTGCTGTCAGGCTTGTATATATGTCAAAATATTTTTAAGAAAATTCAGGAAGTTCTACAGTGGTCCAGAGGGGTCCTGGTACATATGTAGAGTAAAGTAAAATTAACTGCGTTGTGAGACGTGTATATATGTTTTGTTTGCTCATGGGTCTTATGACATATTTGGAATTTTGCTGAATAAAAAATATACATAACTTTATTACTATAAAATTATAATAATAGTTTAAAGGAAATTGTTTTTGCGTATTATGAACTGTTGATTGTATTTCACCAATAATATAGATAAACATATGGTAAAATAAGACGGAAAAAAGGAAACACAAAATACTACTTTAATTATGTGCAAGCTGGTTAAAATTACACAAGCTTCTTTCCTAGTCACGATGACGTAACAAAACGTTACATGACGTCACTTTTTTGAAACCATTAACGTCACAGAAAGAAAGTAATTAAATAAACAGTGGATTTAACAGTATAACAGTAGGAATATCTTGTGATCCGTGTTACCGTTACTGTGCATGCTTTTGTGTTGGTTGTACATTAAAAAAGTAGTCTCGGCAGCTACTGCGGAAATAAAACTCTATGTTCCACAGTGTCGGATAACACTTTTATTTCACTGGTAAAACTAGGTATTTTATTGATTATCATAAAATAAATATATATATATATATAACATCCGGACTGTTGCCTGTATAATATTCACTAATTTCATCCGAAAAACCTTAGACGTTTTTTCCAATCAGTCATATGCGAGAAATTGCCTATTAGAGTCAATGGGATTTTGAGGATAGTCTTGATCATCGTCGACGCTTTATTGTAAACACAAACTCTTGACCCTTTGTGCAGAAAACAAATTGAAAACGGAAACACGTGTCTGTAATTATTATTTTATTTGATTATAGTATTTTTGACCATCCACATTTAGTTCGTCGATATAATGATGCAGTTTCCCTCTTTGTTTATTTATTAATGTATTGTCTTACTGCCGTTTAGAAGGTGCATCTTTATCAGTCAATCAGAAACGATACCAGAATCTCGGCAAACCTTTTTTTAGAAGAACAGTTCTAGACGTTTGTCTTGAAAACAAGCAAGCGTCGCAGATGATCTAGACTATTTTGGGGACCTACGAAAGGTAGCAGACAACAGTTTTAGCATCAGTTTCGAATTGGCCCCGGTGAAATTCTGAAATAACTGGTAAATGTGAAAATTTAATTCTTACCTCTTCTGAAAACATTTTTCTATGCTTTATTTCTGTTATGACTGGTGAGAATGGAGTTTGAGAAACAATTTGACAAGCATCCCTGACACCCGACTGATTCCCATAGAATTATATAGGGTTGAAATGCGAAACTGAGGCGTTGTCGCAAATCGGTGAATTTTGTGTTTCTTTTAAAATGTCAACACACAGCTTGAAATACTGGAACTTATCAAGGGATGGTGGGTATATTAGTATTGATTTGTAGGTTGTACTTCATGTTGATAGCAAAAACAAATGCAGCACTTTGTCCTATGATTGGCGCCCTACCTGTGTGTGTGTTTTGACAAATGTCATCATCGATTCGGACCAGCAACAGTTTTTGCGATTTTGTTAGACAGATTGAGTGTGTCAGTATGTTCTAAGAGCTGTGTTTGAATGTTTCTTATATCTCATTTGTAAAGCAGTAGGTGTTGTAGATTCACTGGTGTGCTATTTCTTTTTCAGGTGTGTGACTAACTTTGATATGGAGAAAAAAACTGTTATCTGTCCCCAAAAGAAAATCCATGCTCAAAACGCTTTGGGTTTGAAACATGTACAGGCACGTGGTAACAATACTGTTTTCATTGATTACTTAAGTGGGCTATAGACATTGTGTTCTGAATATGTAATGCTGAATAATGTAATCAATGTAAACAAATAAACAGGTGAAATCAGCATTACCGGAATCGTTTTGTGTGCACGTGTCTTCGTCAATCTGGCCGTCACAATCGTTGTCTATATCGTCTCCAGGCGCACTAACACTTGGGGAACACTCCTAGAGAAAATAACACGAGTTGAGGGGTGACACTAACACTTGGAAAACACTCCTAGAGAAAATAACACGAGTTGAGGGGTGACTCTAGCATTTGTGGAACACTCCTAGAAAAAATAACACGAGTTGAGGGGTGACACTAACACTTGGGGAACACTTCTAGAGAAAATAACACGAGTTGAGGGGTGACACTAACAATTGAGGAACACTCCTAGATAAAATAACACGAGTTGAGGGGTGACACTAACACTTGGGAAACACTCCTAGAGAAAATAACACGAGTTGAGGGGTGACACTAACACTTGGGAAACACTCCCCCGAAAATAATACGAGTTGAGGGGTGACATTAACAGTTGGGGAACACTCCTAGAGAAAATAACACGAGTTGAGGGGTGACACTAACACTTGGGGAACACTCCTAGAGAGATAACACGAGTTGAGGGGAGACACTAACACTTGGGGAACACTCCTAGAGAAATAACACGAGTTGAGGGGTGACACTAACACTTGGGGAACACTCCTAGAAAAAATAACACGAGTTGAGGGTTGACACTAACACTTCGGGAACACTCCTAGAGAAAATAACACGAGTTGAGGGGTGACACTAACACTTGGGGAACACTCCTAGAGAAAATAACACGAGTTGAGGGGTGACACTAACACTTTGGGAACACTCCTAGAGAAAATAACACGAGTTAAGGGGTGACACTAACTCTTGGGGAACACTCCTAGATAAAATAACACGAGTTGAGGGGTGACACTTACACTTGGGAAACACTCCTAGAGAAAATAACACGAGTTGAGTGACACTAACACTTGGGGAACATTCCTAGAGAAAATAACACGAGTTGAGGGGTGACACTAACACTTTGGGAACACTCCTAGATAAAATAACACGAGTTGAGGAGTGACACTAACACTTGGGAAACTTTCCTAGAGAAAAAACACGAGATGAGGGGTGACACTAACACTTTGGGAACACTCCTGTCGAAAATAACACGAGGTGAGGTGTGACACTTACAGTTGGGGAACACTCCTACCGAAAATACACGAGTTGTGGGGAGACACTAACACTTGGGGAACACTCCTAGAGAAATACCACGAGTTGAGGGGTGACACTAACACTTGGGAAACACTCCTAGAGAAATAACACGAGTTGAGGGTTGACACTAACACTTGGGGAACACTCCTAGAGAAAATAACACGAATTGGGTGTTGACACTAACACTTGGGGAACACTCCTAGAAAAATAACACGAGTTGAGGGTTGACACTAACACTTGGGGAACACTCCTAGAGAAATAACACGAGTTGAGGGGTGCCACTAACTCTTGGGGAACACTCCTAGAGAAATAACACGAGTTGAGGGGTGACACTAACACTTGGGGAACACTCCTAGAGAAATAACACGAGTTGAGGGTTGACACTAACACTTGGGGAATACTCCTAGAGAAATAACACGAGTTGAGGGGTGACACTAACACTTGATGAACACTCCTAGAGAAAATAACACGAGTTAAGAGATGACACTTACACTTAGGGAACACTCCTAGAGAAAGTAACACGAGTTGAGTGGTGAAACTAACACTTGGGGAACACTCCTAGAGAAATAACACGAGTTGAGGGTTGACTCTCACATTTGGGGAACACTCCTAGAGAAAATAACACGAGTTGAGCGTTGACACTAACACTTGGGGAACACTCCTAGAGAAATAACACGAGTTGAGGGGTGACACTAACACTTGGTGAACACTCCTAGAGAAAATAACACGAGTTGAGATGTGACACTAACACTTGGGGAACACTCCTAGAGAAAGTAACACGAGTTGAGGGGTGACACTAACACTTGGGAAACTCTCCTAGAGAAAAAAACACGAGATGAGGGGTGACACTAACACTTTGGGAACACTCCTGTCGAAAATAACACGAGGTGAGGTGTGACACTTACAGTTGGGGAACACTCCTACCAAAAATACACGAGTTGTGGGGAGACACTAACACTTGGGGAACACTCCTAGAGAAATAACACGAGTTGAGGGGTGACACTAACACTTGGGGAACACTCCTAGAGAAATAACACGAGTTGAGGGTTGACACTAACACTTGGGAAACGCTCCTAGAGAAAATAACACGAGTTGAGGGTTGACACTAACACTTGGGGAACACTACTAGAAAAATAACACGAGTTGAGGGTTGACACTAACACTTGGGGAACACTCCTAGAGAAATAACACGAGTTGAGGGGTGCAACTAACTCTTGGGGAACACTCCTAGAGAAATAACACGAGTTGAGGGGTGACACTAACACTTGGGGAACACTCCTAGAGAAATAACACGAGTTGAGGGTTGACACTAACACTTGGGGAAACATTCTAGAGAAAATAACACTAGTTGAGGGTTGACACTAACACTTGGGGAACACTCCTAGAGAAATAACACGAGTTGAGGGGTGACACTAACACTTGATGAACACTCCTAGAGAAAATAACACGAGTTAAGAGGTGGCACTAACACTTGGGGAACACTCCTAGAGAAAGTAACACGAGTTGAGTGGTGACACTAACACTTGGGGAACACTCCTAGAGAAATAACACGAGTTGAGGGTTGACTCTAACACTTGGGGAACACTCCTAGAGAAAATAACAAGAGTTGAGGGTTGACACTAACACTTGGGGAACACTCCTAGAGAAATAACACGAGTTGAGGGGTGACACTAACACTTGCTGAACACTCCTAGAGAAAATAACACGAGTTGAGATGTGACACTAACACTTGGGGAACACTCCTAGAGAAAGTAACACGAGTTGAGGGGTGACACTAACACTTGGGAAACACTCCTAGAGAAATAACAACAGTAGACTGCCACCGTATGGCACAGCATAAGCTTTGAAGAAGGAGGTGGCAATTTGGCCAGATCAGTCTAATAATCGGATGGCTCTCCCCAAATAACTAAGCACTGGGTTTAGACTTAAGGATCGTCAAATTGCACAGAGTATGATCTATGTATTTTGTATATGAAGAAATGTTTTTCTTCATGTTGTTTCTGCAGCAATATTTGGGAATTAGCCACACTCTTAAATATGCAAAAGCATTAAGAGAAGAGCATACTTTGAAGTGTGCGCTTATCAAAGTTATATTTATAAAACCCATTCCCATACCAATTTTCCCATCGCGTATAAGGTTGTATCACTTACATTATGGTTTATTATATGTTGCAGACCGCCTGCCTGGAAGAAATATAACATATACGTGGAGATCAGTCTATAACAAAGAAATGTTAAACTTTTCTAGTTTAAAATATTTAGGAGATAAGAGATAACCTAACGCCGCATACCACATATAGACTGGGCCCATTTTTTGAATTTGTGAATGTTAGCGGAATTTTTTAGTAAAAGTGGTATCTTGGTGTTTTTATATTAATTTGAGTATGCTGAGATTGATTATGGTGTATACTAAGCTGACATTTGACAGGAAAGGCACTTTTTGGGACATTTCATTGTTTCTTGATAATTTTACTGGGAATGTTTTAAATCTATTTTTTTTTAAATAAACATTTTACATATGTTCTCAATTTTCTCTCATATTATGGCTTCATCTACATTGAATTTTCATAGGAATATTATTTTAAGCTGAATTTTAACCGAAAATGCACTTTTTGGGACATTTTATCATCTTTTGATGATTTTACTGGAAACTTTTGGAATATTTTTTTAAAATAAACATTTTACACTAGTTATCAATTTTCTCTATATATTTTGACTTCATATACATTGACTTATCAAAGGAATAATATCTCAGGCTGAATTTTGACGGAAAAGGCAATTTTTGAGGCATTTCAGTGTGTTTTGATAATTCTATCGGGAGTTGTTGGACAAAACAATTAAAATAAACATTTTACACCATTTATCAATTTTCTCTACATATTTTGACTTTATATACAGTGTCATAGGAATAATATTTCAAGCTGGATTTTGACAGGAAAGGCAATTTTTGGGGTATTTTATCATCTTTTGTTCTTTTACTCTGAATTTCTGGAATATGTTTATAAAGTAAACATTTTACACAGGTCGTCAATTTTCTCACACATTGCTGTGCTTTGCTGTGCTTTTTTAATTAGATAATTGTATTTGAGCCTTCTTCAGCGGAGGGTGCTACACTGTTTTTATTTATTTTTTGTTGCGAGAAATAAGTTCAGTACAGCTAGTTGCAGGTATAGGGCTTAAATACATTATGATTGGCTAACGACTATTGTCACCACGTGTTCATTCCATTTTCACCGGCACACGTAGATGTCGTATAGCACAGTCACCGTGTTTCCAATATTGATAGTGCACCAGTCCCGTAACAAGTGAAATTACTTGTTGGACTATGATCACCGTGTTTTAAGCTCACTTATAAAGCCAACAGCATATCCAGAAGGTTGCTTTGATCGTCCGAGGCATATTTTGTACCGTTGTGGTCTGAAACATTGATTTTTCAAGTGATAGACAATAACGATAACGAAATTGTTGCAGCTGATGTCCTCATAGACGAATTTGAAACACGGTCATCACTTGGTACAAGTGATTTCACTTTTCTGCGATCATCAAATGAGAAAGTTAATACCCATTATGAAGATGTAAGCTCTCAACGCCAGGACAGCACTGTTTCCTGCTACTAGTATATCATTACCCGCATGTAAAGTGTCAACTATGGTGGCTTATAAAAGGCAAGTCGAAGTAAAGGCGATATATTCCAACTGAAGCTGTGTTCAACAACCTACCAATGGGATCAGCGATGGCCTTATGCCATTTTCATGCATTAACAGAATGCATCACCAGACAGGTACCATGGAAGGTATTCTTCCAAGAGCACCATAACCTACGTAATGACTTAGGGAGGGAGACCTTACAGAAAACACCATCACGACTGCAGAGAATATATTCTGCAGAAACTATAATGTGCAACAGACAGAATATGAAGATTTTATTTCACTTGTCACAGGTGCATTATCAAACCATTGTACGGAAACAGACTGACTGTGCTAATCCAGAGCTTACAGTGCCAGTGAACATAGGATGGACTCGTAGTGGCAATGGTCTGCAACCATCATTGATGTTGTTATGTTCTTTATCTGCAACTATATGTATTGAACACATAAAAAAACAGTGTAGGATCCCTCCTTGAAAATGCCGCAAATCCATTTAAAAATGCTCACTAGCATGATGGTCTGTGCATAACTACAGCTAAAATATGAACAAAAAGAAAATCACAAGACATTAGTTACATCTGTAGAAAGATTTTGTTTGAATGGTGTTTTACGTCATTTTAAGCATATATTTTAGGCTATATATTGTTATGATATTGTGTATACTATCTACATGTACTCGTAGAGGACTGCAGAGCATTGCTCTCACTGTTGTAACTTGATATATGATGGTAGATATGCATGCCTGTATATACTGTGTATATTGTTTAGTCTTATTAAAATAACCAGCAGAGTTACTTTGATAGCATCCTAAAACGAAACACAACATATATGACAGTCGATGTTTTAAATCGTGGTGGAGAAAGACGACCCACTTTTCCTGGCTAGAACCAGTACTGTATAGCTCCAGTCATCCATAAGAACCGACACTTAAGTCGAATAACGATAAACAATATGAACCATATTGTTTTAGTAAGAATTCCAAAAATAAATATTAAATAAAAAAATAAAAATAAAATCCACTTTAGGTAAAAAATATGGAATAGTATTCCCGTGAAAAGTCAATGTATTTGCAGTCAACATATACAGAGAAAATGCATAACTGATGTAAAAACTGTTTTTAACATATCAAAAAATCATGAAATGTCCAAAACGTTGCCTTTCCTGTCAACATTCAGCTTTAAATAGTATTCCTATAACAAACCAATATATATGGAGTCAAAATATGTAGAGACAATTAGTAATTAATGTAAAATGTGTATTTAAAAAACGTATTCCGAAAATTACCAATAAAATTATCAAAAAACAATGAAATGTCCAAAATAGTGCCTTCCTGTCAAAATTTGACTTGGAATACTTGTCATGTGAAAAGTCATTCATATGAGTCAAAATACGTACAGGAGATTGATAGCTAATGTAAAATGTTTCTTTTAAACAAATATTCCAAATATTCCCAGTATAATTATCAAAAAACATTGAAATGTCCCCAAAATTGCATTTCTTGTCAAAATTCAGCTAGAAATATTATTCCTACGATACGTTAATGTATATTAACTCAAAATACATGGAGAACATTGATAACTGGTGTACAATGTATATTTTAAAAAATTATTCCAAAAATTACCAGTAAAAATATCAAAAGATGATAAAATGTCCCAAAAAATGCATTTCCTGTTAAAATCAGCTTGAAAAATATTCCTGTGATAAGACAATGTACATGAAGTCAAAATATGTAGAGAAAATTGATAACTGGTGTAAAATAATCGAACTCGGCATACCCAAATTATTATAAAACACCAAGATACCACTTTTACTAAAGAATGCCGCTAACTTTTTAATGAGAGCTCTTCTATAGAAATAGGTCTAGTCTAATATGTTGCGATCAGTGTAAGAACATTATATAAGAGATACCATACCGCCATATCCTCAGTAAGTTTCATTCCCAGGAGCATTGCCGTACTTCCGCAGTATCCGTATGTTCCAAAAGGTGCGCTCCCAGTAACAGTAAATAACGATTGTGAAGTTACATTTATTTTACACACTTTTATTTTAGACCCCTGAATCGTCGTTATATTCTCATACTCCCGATGTGGCTTTTTCGTCAAGTTTGTTGGGTCGTTGGCAGTGACTACAAATAAATAACTTGGCAAACTGGTGGCAAAAATACACATAATACTGTGTGAATTCTTCCACTGGTTCACGGCTTGTACAAGCACCATGGCGGGTGACCCGATAACAGAGGAACTGTCGTTATAGAGGTCAACGGACATGATCTGTAAGATTAGGACCGGGTTGCTCGTCTCCACCATACTGTTCATACCCCAGTCTATACGTCTGACAATGTTGTCACCCTTCTTTGGAATAACAAAAGGTGAGAAGCCTGTTATTTCGACTTGTGTGTTGTCAGTTTTAGTCACGAGTTTAATAAGGTCGCCGGCATTGATCTGGTAACTTGGCATGACAACAAATTCTTTTCCCCATTTATTCGTTGGCAACAATTGCTCAATCATGTGCGATGGGATGTTTTCTTCAGCAGCCGGCACGTCTCGCGCACCTGCGAATACAGCAACTTTATCGGAAGCCTGAATATATGTACCTGTCAGGTCTTGACTACTTTCTATATGTAGAACATCCAAATCGTTAAGTTTGAAAGGGATTTGTGTCCCAGGTACAATCGTTGTTGTCGGGACGGTCCCAGTAATACACGTCGAAACAGTTAAGACGTCTGTCGTAAATGTAATCATGACCGAAGTGGCGTTAACTGTTGCCGCCACCGCAAACTGACAAGTGCCTCCCATTGTGCAGTACGTCACTACGTAATACTCATTTCCGAGTTTGTCGTCTGGGAAAGCTAGATAACCGTCATGTGGGGTCCCATTCTCAAGCTGGATAACATTGACCTGTTCAGATGTTGTTTCAATCTTCAAAGCCGCGTTTGGTTTTAATTCAGTTCCATTGAGAATAAATTTACTGCAACTTTCGTTCAGAGTCGCTGTAGAACTGTCATTATCAAAGGAAACATCACAGCCAGGAACATCAACCGTTGTTTGAATCGGATTTGAGAAAACAAGCTTTGCAACATCAGATGTTACTTGTGTTGCTGGGTCCCTACCTAGCAGTACCACGTGGTATGTTAAGGCTTCTGAAAATATAATAAACTTAATATAGTATTACGAATGTCAGCTCTATAGGTCTAAGACGACATGTCTTACGTAATGTCTGTTATTTTGTTAAATACTACTTCCCATGATGCTGAATCATTCTATGAACAAATTAATAATGCGAATACAGGTTATAAGAATCGTTCATGGGTATCCAGTGAAGATAGGGAATTCCAGCCCGAGGTATAGGTGTTTTTAACGGAACCGAGGCTCTGCCGACTTTCCGATTAAAACAATACGTGTTTTTATCGGAACAGAGGCTCTGCCGGGGTTCCGATTAAAACACTTATACCGAGGGTTGGAATTCCCTATCTGAACCGAATACCCATGATAGTTTCTTTTTCTTGTATATCAGAGACATGTTGTTCGTTGACGCCGCCAGCTTATAATGTTTTGCATGTTTTCCTGCATACCTGATGTTGGTGCACGCGTGACTTTTATCTTTACCCATAAAGATTATAAGAATCTTTCATGTGTCTCCGGTGAAGAAAGGGAATTCCAACCCGAGGTATACGTGTTTTTATCGGAACCGAGGCTCTGCAAGAATTCCCTATCTTCACCGGATACCCATGAACTATTCTTATATTCCATCCCCCATGTAAAACGTGGATAGCCTTAGCCGGTATGCAAGAAAACACGTGTGCAATACACGGGACAACAAAAAAGTCTACAGTCTGATCCAGACAACGTTCACAATATCATACTAGCTCTACATTTGTAATATCAGAGATGTTAAAGAAGCTTGCTTTATAACTTTTATATGTTTACATGTGGTATCTGGTGTAGGGGCTAATATGACTCCAGGGTCATATGTGTATAACTTTGTTAAATGGGATACTTCAGGGTTTTGGTAGAAAAATGATTTTGGATGGAATGGGACGTAACATATTTAAATTATTCATGGTGCGTACCTAGGGTAGCAATTGTTAATGTGCAAAATTAATTTCTTTGTTACTAAAAAGTTACAAGGAAATTATTTTGTACAGTAACATGTGATATCTTGGGTATCGCACCAGAAGCCGATTTGACCAAAAATTCCTTGATAACACCATATTTTGATTGCTATTTCGTTATATTGTATTTTTGATTAGTGTTTACCATATTTTAAAACCAAAAAAATATGGAGCATTGTGGTCTAATGGTAGAGCATGGGACCCATGATCGAAACGTGATGGGTTCGATCCCCGCCATGACCATATGTTTTGTATCCCTGAGAAAGACACATTATCTGCATTGGCTTAGTACTGGTTCTACCCAGGAAGACATCGAGAGTGATTTAAATAAGTTCAGAGAGCTTTCGTTTCAATCGATTTAAAATAAATTAATTTAATAAGATGGCTCAGAATTTCAATAACTGGCTTCATTTATTCGCACGATTAGTAAAATTTGCCAAGGTTAAATATCATTATATCGAGGGAAGAACGGTAAACAAACGTCTGAACTAATAATATACTAAATAAGATTGGCTTTAAAATATGCGGAAGAATAAAGGGTTTCAAGTACACGCCCGAACGTTTTTTGATATCAGACACATTCTTTTCAATCATTCCTACTTATTTTAAGACCTCGCTCACTTGTACACCGTCACCAGTCATACATTATATCATTTTGCCAACTCGTTTAATAAATTCAATAATGAATAAGTACTCATGTAAAATCCTCTATATACAGATGGCTGCGGCTATGGTGGCTGATTTCTGCCGTTTTTCATTTTTTCGTCTTTTCGTTATTTCGCCACGTAAAGGTTGCGGACCACTAATCAACTTCCCATAGACGGCTGTATGAGGTGACACCTAAACATATAATGTCCAAATTCTGGCTCTTATTTCCAAGCAATTTTCATCACAAATCATTCAAATACATAAAATAGCCACCTTTTCCCTAAGCAAAGTCACTTGCCAGGTCTCTGTTTAGATTCATGTCAGATCCGCAGTAAAACATGGCCGAAATCTCATTTGCAGTCAATTATACCAAAACTTCAAAAAAAAATATTTGTGCAAAACTTTCCTTCCTGATAATGCACCCATCTTAGCAAACAGGTTAAACATCTAAAACTTCAATTTGCAATATTGTCACAGCATTTTCAAATTTGTCGTCTTTTCATATTTTTGTTAGCGTATCGCAAGGTTTATTGATATAAAACAACGTCTCTTGTTAACGGGTTCCACGATGAAAGGATCTAAAGCGAGTTGAAAAGATTCTAAAGTTCTAAAGATCTAAAGTTAAGATTAAATCAGAGTTGAAACTATTCTAACAATATAATGATTCAATAAAGTACGTGTACACTCTTATATATTAAAACGTTCAAATATTAATGGTCCTTGGAATTTCTACAATCACATTGGTCAGTTAGTACTTAAGGGTCTTGCTAATTATAGAATCCAACGTCATAGTTATTTATATAAAAATAATGTCATAGTCTCCTCCTACTCCTCAATCCTCCTCCTCCTCCTCCTCCTCTATTTCAAACCTCCTCCTCATCAGTCCTCCTCCTCAATCCATCTCCTCCTCCTCTGTCCTGCTTTTCCCCCTCCTCCTCCTCCTCCTCCTCCTGCTCCTCCTCAACCCTCCTCCTCCTCCTCAACTGGACACTGACGTTTTTCCCCCATACGATTTAAAATAACATAACAATGCCCACATAACGTATCGCAAGGTTTCTTGCAATAAAAACAACGTCTCTTTTTGACAGGTTCCACGATGACAGGATCTAAAGTGAGTTGAAAAGATTCCTACAATATAATGATTCGATAAAGTACGTGGACTCTCTTATATATTGAAACGTTCACATATGAATGGTCCTTGGAATTTCTACAATCTCATTGATCAGTTAGTACGTAATGGTCGTTGCTAATTATAGAATCCAAACGTCAAAGTTATTTATATCAATCTAATATCATAGTTATTTATACCTGTTCAAACTTGTTTCAAACGCTTATGCTCCCTATTGATCGAATAGTAACTATTTATTAAAATCTAGCGTTTCCGTTTTGGTCTACTATCAAATAGCGCTTGAAAATATCTTTAAAATGATACAAAACACGACCGGATTCGATCTATTATGAGGTAATTATGGGTATTTAAAGGTTGGACCAATCAGAGTCTACCATTATGTCACGTGACCCCGAAATATGAAACTGTATGTGTTTATTCAAAATGTCTTTGTGAGATTTATTAGTAAATGAAATAAAATTGAACATTAGACATTAAATGATACTCTACGGCTGTAAAACTGACTTTAAGTTTAAATCATCGTATTTTCCGAAACAAAAGTATACCATCAGATAACGCGTTTGGTATATAAATATAGATAAGCTTTATTAACACCAAACACCAAATGGCCTATCAGTATACAATACAAAAAACACATCATATAATTAAACAGTCAATGGTTTGCAGTCATCAATTTTAACAGTATTACAAGTATGTAGTATATTCGTTATTGTCCATCTGTAAATACATGTTTGTTATTTTCGGCATACATATATTAACACATATAATCGTTATAACCTTATATTGTCTTATTATCTTAACGTAAGGCTTACATCAAAGTAGAAAAGTATATTTTTGACATTATATGATAAATAAGAAACTAAGAGGAGGAATTCTCCTATGTTATATCGTAAGTTTCGTTTCGTTTTTGAAAGCTTTTAAAAATAAAAATAGCGAGATTTCTAACAATTTTAAAAATGTTTGATTGCAACAATTCTATAAATGTGGGTATATTTGCTCTTTTCCAATAACACTTTTTACAATACACCTCCCTAAAATCATGATAAAGTGGACATTCTAGTATAAAACTAAATTTGTCCTCTAAAGAATTACAAAGTTTACATTTTCTTTCTGAAAGTGGTATTTTTGCAGGTTTGTGCCACCTTCCAGTCTCTATTTCAAGTCTGTGAGATGACAATCTAAGTCTAGTTAATGCTTATCTATTTTTTTGATAGTAACTTATCTGAGCAGGGTTTAAAACTGAATTCCGAGAATAAAATGTAACAATTCGCTCTAGTTGAATTTGATGAATTTTCGTTCCATTTTTGTACAAAAGTATCATATAATCTCTGATTAAATAGAGAGAGAAAACTATTTACATTTCCCTACACTTGAAAAAAACGTACATCATAAATTCCTAATATTTCAAGAACCCCTCTACAGTCAGTCATTACGCTTCACTTTTCACTTGTGCGATGACTGGACTATCTCTTGGGACTCTATGATTAATCCTACTGAAACCCCAACTAAGGGAGGTGGGTGCATGAACTTTCGTCTCTCGGGTTTTCTGGTCGTACCCTAGATTGTTTTTTTCTCTCTTTAGCTGCAACTACTATGGTTGTTCAGTACGATTCTGTATACATCCTGAGATGTTTATTATTTTGTATGTGTTTCTTTAGTTAGTTTCTCTGGATATGGACTTTATTGTTAGGGAATTCCTTTTGATGGGATGTAGTTTTGTTTACACTGTCTTGTCTATCTGGGCGTGGAAGACATGATAATAGCGAGGATTGTGCGCATATAAAATCGATTCAAGCTAACCAGTAGGCCTTATTGCCTACTGACCGTTCCAAGTCGGTAACCCTGTCTTCACCACCCTTTCTGTTGTTTTTGTCTCTTTCATTGTATTATCAAGTCCTTGTTTGCAGTACAGTGCGGACTACGATGCCACTGCGTTCGGACTCTGTGGTTTCTATAGGACCCTATATCTCATTTTTTCACAGATCTAACCCAAGGAATCTTATTGGATATTTGTCGAAGTCTGCTAACAGTGTATTATATGCTACTTTAATATATTTTAACTCATTGCATTTCTAATGTTTAAACTAATAACACATAATTGCTTTCATTCTATATTGTTGCAATGTAGTTCTTCCTAACTCTCCATAAATAAAATCGTTTTGAGTTTGAATTTTTATTCCTAATAAATGTTTACAAAATTGTAAATTAACTCGTTCGATTACTTTAGCCTAATTTGTTTACTTTGACAGACATTCACCCTGAGCGACTCCCAGAAAATATGTACATGCTTCGCTCAACTGATTCTCATATTTAACACGTGATTTTACATTTTTTGTACATAGATTTAATAACTTCTAAGATTTCTCTCTTACCCCAGTCTTTATGAGTTTATACCATAATATATCTCTTACAATAAAAGCAATAAAGGCGACATATAATGTTTTGTTATCATTCAACAAATGGGATATTACACCGTGTACAATAAAAATATTATCAATAGTTCCCATATGTTTTATGTTTTCTAAAACCAGCTTGTGCCTCTATATAAAAAAAGAATGATAATGGACTTTTGGAAACGGCCGAGCACGACACATACGAAATATTGCAGTCTCGGTTTGATTGAGTCTGTTCATGAGCGGTAGTGAAATATGCTAGCTACCGCTCACGCCCTCTAGCCCCGGGTAGAGCAAAACTCAATATTCATAAAAACAATACATAATTTTAACCATCCCGTAGATGGCAAGCATATGGCGGTGGGTATAGCAATATTTGTATCTTTATTTCATCCCCTATATCCAGCGGCGTATGGTCCAAGGATCTAATAAAATTGTAGTTCCCGAAGAGCGAAATAAAGAAACTGGAATTTAGTTGGGAGCTTGATATTTATCCGCCCAATCGTTTAATCTATTGTTTAAAATCCTTGTAAAAGGTTTTTCCCAAAGTACTAAGTAAATTTATGCCTCTATTATTTTCCGGTTTATTAAGATCCCTTTTTGGGGCAATGATATGACATAACCTTCTGACCATTTTTCTGGGAAATAGCCTATGTCTAAGATTTTGTTGAAGAATTTACTTAAATAACCAATAAGACAAGAGTATAATAATGGACCTTTGGAAACGGCCGAGGACGACACATACGAAATATTGCAGTATCGGTTTGATTGAGACTGTTCATGAGCGGTAGTGAAATATGCTAGCTACCGCTCACGCCCTCTAGCCCCGGGTTGAGCAGAACTCAATATTCATAAAATCACTAGTACACAATTTTAACCATCCCGAAGATGGCATGCATACGGCGGTGGACATGGAGTTATTTGCTTCCCCATGTCGTACGGTCCCAGTATCTAATAAAATTAAATGCCCCGAAGAGCGAAATAAACATAATGGAGTTTAGTTGGGAGCAGTGGTTATGAAGCCAGTAACAGCCGAAAGACTAAATTAAAAAGCAGACAACATATCCTATAAGTGGTTAAACAAAAAGTTGATCAAATACTTAAAACAAGACTTTAATGACCCTCCTGAACGGTTTAAACCTAATTCCCTGCATGCTTTGCTTATTTCACCGTGTGTTATTTTGTTATCTAATTCTTCAAACATGATTTGTATTTCACCATTAAGATATCTTTCGTTAAAAAATATAACAGCTTTATCTGGTTGAAAAAAAAGCCGATTCTGGATTATTTACTGACTTGAAATAGTTTGCAAAATGAGACGCCTTTAACGACTTTGATTTATTTGGTGTTGACAAACCTTTTAACATTTTCCATTTTCCAGTACTCTTTCGCATTTTTGTAACGCATGTTTTCTAATCGTTTTGTTTGTTTTTTATCAAACTCACATTGTTTGTTTTTAATAATATGTTTATATTCAGTTCGAGCTTTCGTCAAACTGTGCCTGTTTTCATCGGTTTTGTTATTTCTAAAATAGTTTAGTTTTTTTATAAAATTCGCCCTGCTTTTTTTTACATGTCGAATCATACCATGGTTGAGTATTCCAATCGTAATTGCAGTTTTTATTTTTAATTTGTTTTTTAAATAAATGACCACACGTATCATCGAACATTTTATAAAAACTATTTATGTTATTATCAATTTCGTTTTCGAAAGAAACTGTGTTTATATTGTCTTCAATAATATTAATTATATGTAGCTAGGTAGAAAAACTTTGAAAATAGACGGATTTTTTTCTCCAATAAATTATCATGCATTCTATAACTCGCTGAAAAATTGAACATTTTAAGCCCCCAATGATTAGTTAAAAGTTAATCCTTTACCAAGATGATATAATCCTTAAAATAAATAAATGGTCAGCTTTGAATGGTTTAAGGTGACCTGTTTATCCCAGTTCAAATCAATTCTTGCTTAAATACATGTACCAACATGTTGCAGTTTCGATTGTTGTTCAGACTCGTTTTCAAACATGTACTTGCATTTTACAGTTGCTATGTTGTTGTTGTTGCTGTTGCTGATGATGGTGTGGTAAGTTCTTGTTGTTGGTGGTGTCGTTGCTGTTGGTATTGTTGTTGTAGTTGATGGAATTGTTGGTAGTGGTGTTGTTGTTGTTGGTATTGTTGTTGTAGTTGATGGAATTGTTGGTAGTGGTGTTGTTGTTGTTGGTATTGTTGTTGTAGTTGATGGAATTGTTGGTAGTGGTGTCGTTGTTGTTGGTATTGTTGTTATAGTTGATATAATTGTTGGTAGTGGTGTCGTTGTTGTTGGTATTGTTGTTGTAGTTGATGGAATTGTTGGTAGTGGTGTCGTTGTTGTTGGTATTGTTGTTGTAGTTGATGGAATTGTTGGTAGTGGTGTCGTTGTTGTTGGTATTGTTGTTGTAGTTGTTGTTGTTGCTGTTCTTGCTGTTGTTGAGGTTGCTGTTGTTGGGTTTGGTGGTGCTGTTGTTGTTGCTGCTGTTGCTTTGTTTGGTTTTTCAGGTGCTGTTCTTGTTGTTGTTGCTGGTGGTGGTGATGAGATTGTTGTTTTTGTTGTTGGTGGTTGTGGTGGTGCAGATTGTTGTTTTTGTTGTTGTTGGTATTGTTGTTGTAGTTGATGGAATTGTTGGTAGTGGTGTCGTTGTTGTTGGTATTGTTGTTGTAGTTGATGGAATTGTTGGTAGTGGTGTCGTTGTTGTTGGTATTGTTGTTGTAGTTGATGGAATTGTTGGTAGTGGTGTCGTTGTTGTTGGTACTGTTGTTGTAGTTGATGGAATTGTTGGTAGTGGTGTCGTTGTTGTTGGTATTGTTGTTGTAGTTGTTGTTGTTGCTGTTCTTGCTGTTGTTGAGGTTGCTGTTGTTGGGTTTGGTGGTACTGTTGTTGTTGCTGCTGTTGCTTTGTTTGGTTTGCAGGTGCTGTTCTTGTTGTTGTTGATGGTGGTGGTGATGAGATTGTTGTTTTTGTTGTTGGTGGTTGTGGTGGTGCAGATTGTTGTTGGTGCTGTTGCTGTTGCTGTTGTTTGTTTGTTGGTGCTGTTGTTGTTGTTGTTGGTGGTGGTAGTAATATTGTTGATGGTGGTAGTGTTGTTGTTGTTGGTGGTGGTATTGTTGTTGTTGTTGGTGGTGGTGGTGGTGATGCTGTTTTTGCTGTTGGATTTGCTGGTGCTGTTGTTTAGTTTGGTGGTGCTGTCGTTGTTGTTGGTTGTATTTAAAATACAGCCGGTATACGGTTGTTATAAATGGCGATTTATATGCTATGTATTAAATAAAAAATATGTAAATATCTTTTCGAATTCTGCTGGACTAAAATTATGAAAAAATACTTAGATCTTTTAAAACTCTAATCAAAAAGATGTTATTTATGAATGTTTTTAAATAACGTTGTACACGTCTTTAACATATTGCTATACTGCACTGTACTTTTGAAGTTAATTATTTTGAAGGTTAACAATTAATCCTTTACTCGAGTAGTTTATTCCTTTAGATCAATAATCTCACAAGTTCCCATAGAAACCATTTATGTGCGACGTTTAATCCGAGGTCAAGTCAGAAACTAAGCACAATACATGTCTTAACATGTATAATTCTTCAATTGTTATAAAGAACTCAACTTTAAATGTGCAGATAATGCTTTATAATTGATCAATGATGTCTTTAGAGTTCTTGAATTTTTATTTCAGTGAGAGTTGGAATATTTGCCAATATGTGAGATATCCGTCGTTGATTTTTTAACGGATGAATATATTCAAATGGAGTTTTAATAATCATGTAAGTAAGCCATTATCTATATTTGATCATGTCTTCCTTATTAAATACAACGTCAAAAAACGGTAAAGAACTAAAAAGCCCACATTTGATTGGTCTTTCAATCCACCAATCTGACTGGTCCGTTTGTGCTATTTATAGATGTCGCATGTCATCCCTATTTATAGAAGTACGAGTCGTAACATGTCAACTATTGTGTTCAATGTGTTGGTATAACAGAGGGCTTCCGGTCCTTTGTTTACGTTTACTATTACGGTTGGAGGTCAATTCACCATGTCAATACCTTGTTCGAACATCCTTGCGCTAATCCCTTTGCGGTTTTTCATACAAAAGATATATCCTGTCATACACTGTGAATTAAAAGGAACTTAGCCATCCTGTCTGTCAATAGTGTCGATTGAATAGAGGGATTGATTTCTGACACTCATCCTATCGCGTTGATACGCTATAGGATTATGGAGACTGATGCAACACCCCGTGTTCGAACATCCTGTCACTAACCCCCCTCCTCCACTACAATACATTCATTCATATGCAAATGAGGCTGCGCAATGCGTGTTCTACTATATACCACGTGCGTTTCTATATTAGAACTGATGTCATTCATTCATATGCAAGCGTCCCCAATATTACTAACATAATTGTTCATTTGGAAATCATTTGCATTTAATGTTATTTAAAATAGTTTAGTAACATATCAAGTTGATGGTAATACGGTAATAACTATATCTACAACATATGAAATGTAATAGACAAGAAAGGAAGTAACACATATAAACGTTCTTAATATGTAATATTTAATATGTCTTAGCCCGACTTTTTCGAAGAAAAAAAGAGCAATTGTCATCAATTTA
Source organism: Cyrtodaria siliqua (assembly GCA_037043455.1). Classification (NCBI taxonomy): domain Eukaryota; kingdom Metazoa; phylum Mollusca; class Bivalvia; order Adapedonta; family Hiatellidae; genus Cyrtodaria; species Cyrtodaria siliqua. The sequence continues at coordinate 53,875 of JAWPHD010007998.1, read as the reverse complement.
CTCTCCTTTGCATCGGTCATAAATTACTATGTATTTGAAACAAAGTGGTAAATATGCCGCTGACTAGGGAGCGTATCATCACTTGATCGTCGTCTGCGTCCGCTTACAATCTTTATGTAAGCTTGTATCTCCGAAACAACTTTACATAATGGATTAAATATTTACACATATGTTTGTCATCATGATACAGCATCATAAAACCAGGTTACGGTTATAAACAACTATATATTAAATATGAATTAATGTAATATCCCCTCTCTCTATAATATACATATTGCAGTGAAATCTTGACACTATTAGAAACAACTGATTAAGATAAAGTCAAAACTATAAAATACGACAATATCAAATGGCGTATTTTCGCGGCTGAAGTGTCGTCTTTTCGTTATGTCATACTTTTGACTTTTCATTCTGTCGTCTTTTACTGCATTTGTCAACAGACATAATAATGAACAGATGAAGTAACCAGAATATTTCGTGGCACCTTAACTTTTCCTTCCATCTTCTCTCTCAATTATTCACATTTTGGTGAGAATACATTCAAAAGATTCATAGTGAATAGCAAAATGATAGATTCTTTTTTCTTGCATATCAGAGACATGTTGTGCGTTGACGCCGCCAGTTACGAACGTTTTGCATGTTTTTCTGCATACCGGATGTTGCGAGCGTGACTTTTATCTCGACCATAGAGTGAGATGGAAATATCTAGCCCCGGTAAAATGACGGATTTCCTTGTCCGGTATGCAAGAATATGTGGGTAAACTCTAAGCCGGTCGCTACCCTTTCTTAATGGTAAATTGTTCTGTTAATAGATTTGTGTATATTTCTAAGAATCACAAACAATGTCAATTCAGTAAAGCCATTCGTGTAGATGACCTCATTCGAATATTCGCTCGGTAATTTTCGTTAATTGATTGATTGATTGAATTGGATTTTATAGTCGCACCAACAGCTAAGGTCATATGGCGACTTTCCAGCTTCCATTGGTGGAGGAAGACCCCAGGTGCCCCTCCGGGCAATTTTCGTGCACGGGCGGGCACCTGGGTAGAACCACCGACGTTCCGCAAGCCAGAAGGATAGCTTCCTCACATAAAGATTCCTAGGCCCCTGAGGGATCGAACCTACAGCGGTGAGGGGCAAGTGATTTGAAGTCAGAGACGTTAACCACTCTGCCACGGACGCCCCCAATTTCCGTTAAGCGCCATGTCGAAACAAAAGTAGTGAACTTTTTAAAACCGGTTCCAAGTATTAGATAGAGTATGGTTTCATTGAGTTTGTTAATTTAAACATCCAGATGGGCGTAGCCTATCGATGTGCTTAAATTAACCCACGAAATGACACCATACTCTATGAATTTTGTAGCATGTCCATTACAGCTCTGTTTCAGTTATTCTAACTGTTATTCTAACTGTAATTCTGACAGGTCTTATTTTCAATTAAACGATTTACACCTGTGCTATTACAAAGAGAATTTTCAGTGACCATGTTACAATTCGTATATATTGTCAAACTCATAGAACAGAAATCTTTCACTAAAAACGCGAGAGTAAAAGTACTAGAAAATATGAAGAAAAAAAACATACTCCTCTTGCGATATGTTATGATATAGGATTTTATTTGATTAATATCCTTACTATCCAAACAATAAATAATTCAATATGAAATTCCTTCGGAAGGCGTTGGATTGTTGGTAAATGAAAAATAAACCGAAATCATGATCACTAGTGAAACAGTTGACCTCTCCATTTTATTATTAAAAAAACTTAAATTGTGTTACTATATTTATAGCTTGCCTAAGTGAGTATTTTTAAATAAATTCGAACAACAGTAAATCTTAGACATTTAAAAAAAAACTGATTGTTTGACCTACTTTTCCTAACTGTCTTTAAGACATCAACTGTAACTGCAGGTTTCCTGCTTACAGTTTGTAGATAATAACAGACGAGTACGTTGCTTTAAATGGACGTACAGATTGCTATCGTGCGTTAAAGATAATTTCCATCAAACTTAAACTATAGTTTGCATCCACTCCGTCACAGTGCCGATGTAATTTCTCATTCATTATTTACATTCACTAGATACTTTCAGTTGAAATGTCGTTAATTTCGAATTAATCTCATTTTTCAAGGAGGCGGAGCTGCTGGGCACGCATTTAGTGTATCTCATTACTACATTACATGGTACCGCTTTAATTCCATTAAGCGATGGGACAGCTTGTATTAGCTTGACGCATATTTCGACAATAAATCGCGTTTTAAAATATGTTTTAGTGAAAAAAGCAGTAACCTGTTTCCAATTACCTATAAAATATTTTAAGTTTACAATATGTAAACATTTTAAGCCGAAATTAAGGTTTTATTTGAAACCCCAGCCAACACCGTTTTCGTTTCTTACAGAAGGGGTTGGACGGGGTATGAAATGTTGTAAAAGAAACTGATTACTCACCCTTTGAAAGTACACTTACGGTAATTATCTCTTTCGCAATTTTATTTTATATTATAATCCTCACAAGGCACGTTATTGTTTGTACTATTTATTTTTATGTTAAATGTGTCATTCACTATCGGCGTTTAAAACCGCGTACACGCCGAAAAAACGTGAATCAACCATTTTCAAATAACATGTAGATGAACCCCTATTTCCAACCCGTATATTTTTGTGAATTTTTACTCTGTTTTGGAACATACTATTACATTTCTATGCATTTTTTTGTTTTAAAGGTGTTTTTTTAACGGTTTCATGCGTTCTGTGAGTGGTAAACTTCCTGCATGCATATGCACTTGTCAAACATGCTCGAATCTTAGGAATACTTTGTTAAATCTTAGGAATGCTGTGTTGAATCTTAGAAATGCTGTGTCGAATCTTAGGAATGCTGTGTCGAATCTTAGGAATGATGTGCTGAATCTTAGGAATGCTGCGTTGAATCTTAGGAATGCTGTGTTGAATCTTAGTAATGCTGTGTCGAAACTCAGAAATAATGTGTAGAATCTTAGGAATGTTGTGTTGAATCTTAGGAATGCTGTGTTGAATATTAGAAATGCTATGTTGAATGTTAGGAATGCTGTGTTGAATCTTAGGAATGCTGTGTTGAATCTTAGGAATGCTATTTTGAATCTTAGGAATACTATGTTGAATCTTAGGAATGCTAATGCTGTGTTGAATATTAGGAATGCTGCGTAGAATCTTAGGAATTTAGGAATGCTATGTTGAATCTTAGGAATGCTATGTTGAATCTTAGGAATGATGTGTCGAATCTTAGGAATGCTGTGTTGAATCTTAGGAATTTAGGAATGCTATGTTGAATCTATGTTGAATCTTAGGAATCTTAGGAATGCTATGTTGAATCTTAGGAATGGTGCGTCGAATCTTAGGAAAGCTGTGTTGAATCTTAGGAATGCTATGTTGAATCTTAGGAATGCTATGTTGAATCTTAAAAATGCTAATGCTGTGTTAAATATTAGGAATGCTGCGTAGAATCTTAGGAATTTAGGAATGCTATGTTGAATCTTAGGAATGCTATGTTGAATCATAGGAAAGATGTGTCGAATCTTAGGAATGCTGTGTTGAATCTTAGGAATTTAGGAATGCTATGTTGAATCTTAGGAATGCTATGTTGAATCTTAGGAATGGTGCGTTGAATCTTAGGAATGCGATGTTGAATCTTAGGAATGCTATATTGAATCTTAGGAATGCTATGTTGAATTTTAAGAATGCTGTGTTGCATCTTAGGAATGCTATGTTGAATCTTAGGAATGCTGTGTTGAATCTTAGGAACTTAGGAATGCTATATTGAATCTTAGGAATGCTGTGCAGAATCTTAGGAATGCTGTGTTGAATTTTAGGAATTCAGGAATGCTATGTTGAATTTTAGGAATGTTGTGTTAAATCTTAGGAATGCTATGTTGAATTTTAGGAATTTAGGAATGCTATGTTGAAACTTAGAAATGCTGTGTTGACTCTTTGGAATGAGGTGTCGAAACTTAGGAATTTAGAAATGCTATGTATATTCTTTGGAATGATATGTTGAATATTAGGAATGCTGTGTTGAATCTTAGGAATGCTATGTTGAAACTTAGGAATGCTGTGCTGAATATTAGGAATGCTGTGTTGAATCTTAGGAATGCTGTGTTGAATCTTAGAAATGCAATGTTGAATCTTAGGAATGCTGTGTTGAATCTTAGGAACTGAGGAATGCTATGTTGAATCTTAGGAATGGTGCGTCGAATCTTAGGAATGCTATGTTGAATCTTAGGAATGCTATGTTGAATCTTAAAAATGCTAATGCTGTGTTAAATATTAGGAATGCTGCGTAGAATCTTAGGAATTTAGGAATGCTATGTTGAATCTTAGGAATGCTATGTTGAATCATAGGAATGATGTGTCGAATCTTAGGAATGCTGTGTTGAATCTTAGGAATTTAGGAATGCTATGTTGAATCTTAGGAATGCTATGTTGAATCTTAGGAATGGTGCGTTGAATCTTAGGAATGCGATGTTGAATCTTAGGAATGCTATATTGAATCTTAGGAATGCTATGTTGAATTTTAAGAATGCTGTGTTGCATCTTAGGAATGCTATGTTGAATCTTAGGAATGCTGTGTTGAATCTTAGGAACTTAGGAATGCTATATTGAATCTTAGGAATGCTGTGCAGAATCTTAGGAATGCTGTGTTGAATTTTAGGAATTCAGGAATGCTATGTTGAATTTTAGGAATGTTGTGTTAAATCTTAGGAATGCTATGTTGAATTTTAGGAATTTAGGAATGCTATGTTGAAACTTAGAAATGCTGTGTTGACTCTTTGGAATGAGGTGTCGAAACTTAGGAATTTAGAAATGCTATGTATATTCTTTGGAATGATATGTTGAATATTAGGAATGCTGTGTTGAATCTTAGGAATGCTGTGTTGAATCTTAGGAATGCTGTGTTGAATCTTAGAAATGCAATGTTGAATCTTAGGAATGCTGTGTTGAATCTTAGGAACTGAGGAATGCTATGTTGAATCTTAGGAATGCTGTGTTGAATCTTAGGAATGCTGTGTTGAAACTTAGGAATTCAGGTATGCTATGTTGAATTTAAGGAATGCTGTGTTAAATCTTTGGAATGCTATTTGAATCTTAGGAATTTAGGAATGCTATGTTGAAACTTAGAAATGGTGTGTTGAATCTTTGGAATGAGGTGTCGAACCTTAGGAATTTAGAGTAGATTCTTTGGAATGATGTGTTGAATCTTAGAAATGTTGTGTTGAATCGTAGGAATGCTGTGTTGAAACTTAGGAACGCTATTTTGAATCTTAGGAATGCTGTGTTGAATCTTAGGAATGCTATGTTGAATCTTAGGAATTTAAGAGTGTTATGTTGAATCATAGGAATGATGTGTTGAATCTTAGGAATGCTGTATTGAATCTTAGGAATGCTGTATTGAATCTTAGGAATATAGGAATGCTATGTTGAATCTTAAAAATGCTGTGTTGAATCTTAGGAATGCTGTGTTGAACGTTAGGAGTGCTATGTTGAATCTTAAGAATTTAGGAATGCGATGTTGAATCTTAGGAATGCTGCATTAAATCTTAGGAATGCTGTGTTGAATCTTAGTTAATGCTGTGTTGAATCTTAGGAATGCTATGTTGAATCTTAGGAATGCTGTGTTGAATCTTAGGAATGCTATGTTTAATCTTTAGAATGCTATATTGAATCTTAGGAATGCTGTGTTGAATATTAGGAATGCTATGTTAAAACTTAGGAATGCCGTGTTGAATCTTAGGAATGCTATGTTGAATCTTAGGAATGCTGTGTTGAATATTGGGAACTTAGGAATGCTATGTTGAATCTTAGCAATGCTGTGTTGAATCTTAGAATGCTGTGTTGAATCTTAGGAATGGAATGCTATGTTGAATTTTAGGAATGCTGTGTTAAATCTTAGGAATGCTATGTTGAATCTTAGGAATTTAGGAATGCTATGTTGAAACTTAGAAATGTTGTGTTGAATCTTTGTAATGAGGTGTCGAACCTTAGGAATATAGAAATGCTATGTTGATTCTTTAGAATGATGTGTTGAATCTTAGAAATTTTGTGTTGAATCGTAGGAATGCTGTGTTGAAACTTAGGAATATTATTTTGAATCTGAGGAATGATGTGTTGAATCTTAGGAATGCTATGTTGAACCTTAGGAATGATATGTTGAATCTTAGGAATGCTGTATTGAATATTAGGAATGCTGTGATGAATCTTAGGAATTTAGGAATGTAATATTGCTCTTAGGAATGCTGTGTTCAATCTTAGGAATGATGTGTTGAATCTTAGGAATGATGTGTTGAATCTTTGCAATGCTATGTTCAATCTTAGGAATGCTGTGTTAAATCTTAGGAATGCTATATTGGTCTTAGGAATGCTGTGTTGAATCTTAGGAATGCTGTGTTGGACCTTAGGAATGCTATGTTGAATCTTAGGAATTAAGGAATGCGCTGTTGAAACTTAGGAATACTGCGTTAAATCTTAGGAATGCTGTGTTGAAACTTAGGTATTTAGGAATGTTCTGTTGAATCTAAGGAATGTGTTGAATCTTAGGAATGCTGTGTTGAATCTTAGGAATGCTATGTTGAATCTTAGGAATGCTGTGTTGAATCTTAGGAATGCTATGTTGAATCTTAGGAATGATGTGTTGAATCTTAGGAATGATGTTTTGAATCTTTGCAATGCTGTGTTGAATCTTAGGAATGCAGTGTTAACCCTTAGGAATGATATGTTGAATCTCAGGAATACTGAGTTGAATCTTAGGAATGCTGTGTTGAATCTTACGAATTCAGGAATGCTATGTTGAATTTCAGGAATGCTGTGTTAAATCATAGGAATGCTATGTTGAATCTTAGGAATTTAGGAATGCTATGTTGAAACTCAGAAATGCTGTGTTGAATCTTTGGAATGAGGTGTCGAACATAAGGAATTTAGAAATGCTATGTTGATTGTTTGGAATGATGTGTTGAATCTTAGAAATGTTGTGTTGAATCGTAGGAATGCTGTGTTGAATCTTAGGAATGCTATGTTGAATCTTAGGAATGCTGTGTTGAATCTTAGGAATGCTGTGTTGAACCTTAGGAATGCTATATTGAATCTTATGAATTTAGTAATGCGATGTTGAAACTGAGGAATGCTGCGTTAAATCTTAGGAATACTATGTTGACACTTATGTATTTAGGAATGCTCTGTTGAATCTTAGGTATGATGTGTTGAATCTTAGGAATGCTGTGTTTAATTTTAGGAATGCTATGTTGAGTCTTAGGAATGCGGTGTTGAATCTTATGAATGCTATGTTCAATCTTAGGAATGCTATGTTGAATCTTAGGAATGCTGTGTTGAATCTTAGTAATGCTATGTTCAATCTTAGGAATTTAGGAATGCTATGTTGAAACTTAGAAATGCTGTGTTGAATCTTTGGAATGAGGTGTCGAAACTTAGGAAGTTAGAAATGCTATGTATATTCTTTGGAATGATGTTTTGAATATTAGGAATGCTGTGTTGAATCTTAGGAATGCTATGTTGAAACTTAGGAATGCTGTGTTGAATCTTAGGAATGCTGTGTTGAATCTTAGGAATGCTTTGTTGAACCTTAGGAATGCTATGTTGAATCTTAAGAATGCTGTGTTGAATCTTAGGAACTTAGGAATACTATGTTGAATCTTAGGAATGCTGTGTTGAATCTTAGGATTGCTGTGTTGAATCTTACGAATTCAGAAATGATATGTTGAATTTTAGGAATGTTGTGTTAAATCTTTGGAATGCTATGTTGAATCTTAGGAATTTAGGAATGCTATGTTGAAACTTAGATATGGTTTGTTGAATCTTTGGAATGAGGTGTCGAACCGTAGGAATTTAGAAATGCTATGTTGATTCTTTGGAATGATGTGTTGAATCTTAGAAATGTTGTGTTGAATCTTAGGAATGCTATTTTGAATCTTAGGAATGCTGTGTTGAATCTTAGGAATGCTATGTTGAATCTTAGGAATTTAGGAGTGTTATGTTGAATCATAGGAATGCTGTGTTGAATCTTAGGAATGATGTGTTGAATCTTTGCAATGCTATGTTCAATCTTAGGAATGCTGTGTTAAATCTTAGGAATGCTATATTGGTCTTAGGAATGCTGTGTTGAATCTTAGGAATGCTGTGTTGGACCTTAGGAATGCTATGTTGAATCTTAGGAATTAAGGAATGCGCTGTTGAAACTTAGGAATACTGCGTTAAATCTTAGGAATGCTGTGTTGAAACTTAGGTATTTAGGAATGTTCTGTTGAATCTAAGGAATGTGTTGAATCTTAGGAATGCTGTGTTGAATCTTAGGAATGCTATGTTGAATCTTAGGAATGCTGTGTTGAATCTTAGGAATGCTATGTTGAATCTTAGGAATGATGTGTTGAATCTTAGGAATGATGTTTTGAATCTTTGCAATGCTGTGTTGAATCTTAGGAATGCAGTGTTAACCCTTAGGAATGATATGTTGAATCTCAGGAATACTGAGTTGAATCTTAGGAATGCTGTGTTGAATCTTACGAATTCAGGAATGCTATGTTGAATTTCAGGAATGCTGTGTTAAATCATAGGAATGCTATGTTGAATCTTAGGAATTTAGGAATGCTATGTTGAAACTCAGAAATGCTGTGTTGAATCTTTGGAATGAGGTGTCGAACATAAGGAATTTAGAAATGCTATGTTGATTGTTTGGAATGATGTGTTGAATCTTAGAAATGTTGTGTTGAATCGTAGGAATGCTGTGTTGAATCTTAGGAATGCTATGTTGAATCTTAGGAATGCTGTGTTGAATCTTAGGAATGCTGTGTTGAACCTTAGGAATGCTATATTGAATCTTATGAATTTAGTAATGCGATGTTGAAACTGAGGAATGCTGCGTTAAATCTTAGGAATACTATGTTGACACTTATGTATTTAGGAATGCTCTGTTGAATCTTAGGTATGATGTGTTGAATCTTAGGAATGCTGTGTTTAATTTTAGGAATGCTATGTTGAGTCTTAGGAATGCGGTGTTGAATCTTATGAATGCTATGTTCAATCTTAGGAATGCTATGTTGAATCTTAGGAATGCTGTGTTGAATCTTAGTAATGCTATGTTCAATCTTAGGAATTTAGGAATGCTATGTTGAAACTTAGAAATGCTGTGTTGAATCTTTGGAATGAGGTGTCGAAACTTAGGAAGTTAGAAATGCTATGTATATTCTTTGGAATGATGTTTTGAATATTAGGAATGCTGTGTTGAATCTTAGGAATGCTATGTTGAAACTTAGGAATGCTGTGTTGAATCTTAGGAATGCTGTGTTGAATCTTAGGAATGCTTTGTTGAACCTTAGGAATGCTATGTTGAATCTTAAGAATGCTGTGTTGAATCTTAGGAACTTAGGAATACTATGTTGAATCTTAGGAATGCTGTGTTGAATCTTAGGATTGCTGTGTTGAATCTTACGAATTCAGAAATGATATGTTGAATTTTAGGAATGTTGTGTTAAATCTTTGGAATGCTATGTTGAATCTTAGGAATTTAGGAATGCTATGTTGAAACTTAGATATGGTTTGTTGAATCTTTGGAATGAGGTGTCGAACCGTAGGAATTTAGAAATGCTATGTTGATTCTTTGGAATGATGTGTTGAATCTTAGAAATGTTGTGTTGAATCTTAGGAATGCTATTTTGAATCTTAGGAATGCTGTGTTGAATCTTAGGAATGCTATGTTGAATCTTAGGAATTTAGGAGTGTTATGTTGAATCATAGGAATGCTGTGTTGAATCTTAGGAATGCTGTATTGAATCTTAGGAATGCTGTGTTGAATATTAAGAATTTAGGAATGATGTGTTGAATCTTAGGAATACTGTATTGAATCTTAGGAATGCTGTGTTGAACCTTAGGAATGCTATGTTGAATCTTAGGAATGCTGTATTGAATCTTAGGAATGCTGTGATGAATCTTAGGAATTTAGGAATGTAATATTGCTCTTAGGAATGCTGTGTTGAATCTTAGGAATGATGTGTTGAATCTTAGGAATGATGTGTTGAATCTTTGCAATGCTATGTTCAATCTTAGGAATGCTGTGTTAAATCTTAGGAATGCTATATTGCTCTTAGGAATGCTCTGTTGAATCTTAGGAATGCTGTGTTGGACCTTAGGAATGCTATGTTGAATCTTAGGAATTTAGGAATGCGCTGTTGAAACTTAGGAATACTGCGTTAAATCTTAGGAATGCTGTGTTGAAACTTAGGTATTTAGGAATGTTCTGTTGAATCTTAGGAATGCTGCATTAAATCTTAGGAATGCTGTGTTGAATCTTAGTAAATGCTGTGTTGAATCTTAGGAATGCTATGTTGAATCTTAGGAATTCTGTGTTGAATCTTAGGAATGCTATGTTGAATCCTAGGAATGATGTGTTGAATCTTAGGAATGATGTGTTGAATCTTTGCAATGCTGTGTTTAATCTTAGAAATGCTGTGTTAAATCTTAGGAATGCTATGTTGAATCTTAGGAATGCTGTGTTGAATCTTAGGAATGCTGTGTTGAATCTTACGAATTCAGGAATGCTATGTTGAATATTAGGAATGCTGTGTTAAATCATAGGAATGCTATGTTGAATCTTAGGAATTTAGGAATGCTATGTTGAATCTTAGGAATGCTGTGTTGAATCTTACGAATTCAGGAATGCTATGTTGAATTTTAGGAATGCTGTGTTAAATCATAGGAATGCTATGTTGAATCTTACGAATTTAGGAATGCTATGTTGGAACTTAGAAATGCTGTGTTGAATCTTTGGAATGAGGTGTCGAAACTGAGGAATTTAGAAATGCTATGTTGATTGTTTGGAATGATGTGTTGAATCTTAGAAATGTTGTGTTGAATCGTAGGAATGCTGTGTTGAATCTTAGGAATGCTATGTTGAATCTTAGGAATTCTGTGTTAAATCTTAGGAATGCTGTGTTGAACCTTAGGAATGCTATGTTGAATCTTATGAATTTAGGAATGCGATGTTAAAACTTAGGAATGCTATGTTGACACTTTGGTATTTAGGAATGCTCTGTTGAATCTTAGGTATGATGTGTTGAATCTTAGGAATGCTGTGTTTAATCTTAGGAATGCTATGTTGAGTCTTATGAATGCGGTTTTGAATCTTAGGAATGCTATGTTCAATTTTAGGAATGCTATGTTGAATCTTATGAATGCTGTGTTGAATCTTAGTAATGCTATGTTCAATCTTAGGAATTTAGGAATGCTATGTTGAAACTTAGAAATGCTGTGTTGAATCTTTGGAATGAGGTGTCGAAACTTAGGAAGTTAAAAATGCTATGTATATTCTTTGGAATGATGAGTTGAATATTAGGAATGCTGTGTTGAATCTTAGGAATGCTATGTTGAAACTTAGGAATGCTGTGTTGAATCTTAGGAATTCTGTGTTGAATCTTAGGAATACTGTGTTGAACCTTAGGAATGCTATGTTGAATCTTAAGAATGCTGTGTTGAATTTTAGGAACTTAGGAATGCTATTTTGAATCTTAGGAATGCTGTGTTGAATCTTAGGATTGCTGTGTTGAATCTTACGAATTCATAAATGCTATGTTGAATTTTAGGAATGTTGTGTTAAATCTTTGGAATGCTATGTTGAATCTTAGGAATTTAGGAATGCTATGTTGAAACTTAGAAATGCTTTGTTGAATCTTTGGAATGAGGTGTCGAACCTTAGGAATTTAGAAATGCTATGTTGATTCTTTGGAATGATGTGTTGAATCTTAGAAATGTTGTGTTGAATCGCAGGAATGCTGTGATGAATCTTAGGAATGCTATTTTGAATCTTAGGAATGCTGCGTTGAATCTCAGGAATGCTATGTTGAATCTTAGGAATTTAGGAGTGTTATGTTGCATCATAGGAATGCTGTGTTGAATCTTAGGAATGCTGTATTGAATCTTAGGAATGCTGTGTTGAATCTTAAGAATTTAGGAATGCTGTGTTGAATCTTAGGAATGCTGTGTTGAATCTTAGGAATTTAGGAATGCGATGTTGAATCTTAGGAATGCTGCGTTAAATCTTAGGAATGCTGTGTTGAAACTTAGGTATTTAAGAATGCTCTGTTAAATCTTAGGAATGATGTGTTGAATCTGAGATATGCTGTGTTGAATCTTCGGAATGCTATGTTGAATCTCAGGAATTATGTGTTGAATCTTAGGAATGCTATGTTTAATCTTAGTAATGCTATTTTGAATATTAGGAATGCTGTGTTGAATCTTAAGAATGCTATGTTGAATCTTAGGAATGCTGTGTTGAATCTTAGGAACTTAGGAATGCTATGTTGAATCTTAGGAATGCTGTGTTGAAACTTAGGAATGCTGTGTTGAATCTTAGGAATTTAGGAATGCTATGTTGAATTTTAGTAATGCTGTGTTAAATCTTAGGAATGCTATATTGAATCTTAGGAATTTAGGAATGATATGTTGAGACTTAGAAATGCTTTGTTGAATCTTTGGAATGAGGTGTCGAACCTTAGGAATTTAGAAATGCTATGTTGATTCTTTGGAATGATGTGTTGAATCTTATAACTTTTGTGTTGATTCGTAGGAATGCTGTGTTGAAACTTAGGAATGCTATTTTGAATCCTAGGAATGCTGTGTTGGATCGTATGAATGCTATGCTGCATCTTAGGAATTTAGGAGTGTTATGTTGAATCATAGGAATGCTGTGTTGAATCTTGGGAATGCTGTATTGAATCTTAGGAATGCTGTGTTGAATCTTAGGAATTTAGGAGTGCTATGTTGAATCTTAGGAATGCTGTGTTGAATCTTAGGAATGCTGTGTTGAACCTTAGGAATGCTATTTTGAATCTTAGGAATTTAGGAATGCGATGTTGAAACTTAGGAATGCTGTGTTAAATCTTAGGAATGCTGTGTTGAAACTTAGGTATTTAGTAATGTACTGTTGAATCTTAGGAATGATGTGTTGAATCTCAGGAATGCTGTGTTGAATCTTAGGAATGCTATGTTGTATATATGGAATGCTGTGTTGAATCTTAGGATTGCTATGTATAATCTTAGGAATGCTATGTTGAATCTTAGGAATGATGTGTTGAATTTTAGGAATGATGTGTTTAATCTTTGGAATGCTGTGTTGAATCTTAGGAAAGATGTGTTGAATTTTGGGAATGTTGTGATGAATCTGAGGAATTTAAGAATGCTATGTTGAATCTCAGGAATGCTGTGTCGAATCTTAGGAATTCAGGAATGCTATGTTGAATATAAGGAATGCTGTGTTAAATCTTATAAATGCTATGTTGAATCTTAGGAATGCTGTGTTGAATCTTAGGAATGCTGTGTTGAATCTTACGAATTCAGGAAAGCTATGTTGAATTTTAGGAATGCTGTGTTAAATCTTAGGAATGCTATGTTGAATCTTAGGAATTTAGGAATGCTATGTTGAAACTTAGATATGCTGTGTTGAATCTTTGGAATGAGGTGTCGAACATAAGGAATTTAGAAATGCTATGTTGATTGTTTGGAATGATGTGTTGAATCTTAGAAATGTTGTGTTGAATCGTAGGAATGCTGTGTTGAATCTTAGGAATGCTATGTTGAATCTTAGGAATGCTGTGTTGAATCTTAGGAATCCTGTGTTGAACCTTAGGAATGCTATATTGAATCTTATGAATTTAGTAATGCGATGTTGAAACTGAGGAATGCTGCGTTAAATCTTAGGAATACTATGTTGACACTTATGTATTTAGGAATGCTCTGTTGAATCTTAGGTATGATGTGTTGAATCTTAGGAATGCTGTGTTTAATTTTAGGAATGCTATGTTGAGTCTTAGGAATGCGGTGTTGAATCTTATGAATGCTATGTTCAATCTTAGGAATGCTATGTTGAATCTTAGGAATGCTGTGTTGAATCTTAGTAATGCTATGTTCAATCTTAGGAATTTAGGAATGCTATGTTGAAACTTAGAAATGCTGTGTTGAATCTTTGGAATGAGGTGTCGAAACTTAGGAAGTTAGCAATGCTATGTATATTCTTTGGAATGATGTTTTGAATATTAGGAATGCTGTGTTGAATCTTAGGAATGCTATGTTGAAACTTAGGAATGCTGTGTTGAATCTTAGGAATGCTGTGTTGAATCTTAGGAATGCTTTGTTGAACCTTAGGAATGCTATGTTGAATCTTAAGAATGCTGTATTGAATCTTAGGAACTTAGGAATGCTATGTTGAACCTTAGGAATGCTGTGTTGAATCTTAGGATTGCTGTGTTGAATCTTACGAATTCAGAAATTCTATGTTGAATTTTAGGAATGTTGTGTTAAATCTTTGGAATGCTATGTTGAATCTTAGGAATTTAGGAATGCTATGTTGAAACTTAGAAATGGTTTGTTGAATCTTTGGAATGAGGTGTCGAACCTTAGGAATTTAGAAATGCTATGTTGATTCTTTGGAATGATGTGTTGAATCTTAGAAATGTTGTGTTGAATCTTAGGAATGCTATTTTGAATCTTAGGAATGCTGTGTTGAATCTTAGGAATGCTATGTTGAATCTTAGGAATTTAGGAGTGTTATGTTGAATCATAGGAAAGCTGTGTTGAATCTTAGGAATGCTGTATTGAATCTTAGGAATGCTGTGTTGAATATTAAGAATTTAGGAATGATGTGTTGAATCTTAGGAATACTGTGTTGAGTCTTAGGAATGCTGTGTTGAACCTTAGGAATGCTATGTTGAATCTTAGGAATGCTGTGTTGAATCTTAGGAATGCTGTGATGAATCTTAGGAATTTAGGAATGTAATATTGCTCTTAGGAATGCTGTGTTGAATCTTAGGAATGATGTGTTGAATCTTAGGAATGATGTGTTGAATCTTTGCAATGCTATGTTCAATCTTAGGAATGCTGTGTTAAATCTTAGGAATGCTATATTGCTCTTAGGAATGCTGTGTTGAATCTTAGGAATGCTGTGTTGGACCTTAGGTATTTAGGAATGTTCTGTTGAATCTTTGGAATGATGTGTTGAATCTTAGGAATGCTATGTTGAATCTTAGGAATGCTATGTTGAATCTTAGGAATTCTGTGTTGAATCTTAGGAATGCTATGTTGAATCCTAGGAATGATGTGTTGAATCTTAGGAATGATGTGTTAAATCATAGGAATGCTATGTTGAATCTTAGGAATTTAGGAATGCTATGTTGAATCTTAGGAATGCTGTGTTAAATCATAGGAATGCTATGTTGAATCTTAGGAATTTAGGAATGCTATGTTGAAACTTAGAAATGCTGTGTTGAATCTTTGGAATGAGGTGTCGAACCTGAGGAATTTAGAAATGCTATGTTGATTGTTTGGAATGATGTGTTGAATTTTAGAAATGTTGTGTTGAATCGTAGGAATGCTGTGTTGAATCTTAGGAATGCTATGTTGAATCTTAGGAATGCTGTGTTAAATCTTAGGAATGCTGTGTTGAACCTTAGGAATGCTATGTTGAGTCTTATGAATTTAGGAATGCGATGTTAAAACTTAGGAATGCTGCGTTAAATCTTAGGAATGCTATGTTGACACTTTGGTATTTAGGAATGCTCTGTTGAATCTTAGGTATGATGTGTTGAATCTTAGGAATGCTGTGTTTAATCTTAGGAATGCTATGTTGAGTCTTAGGAATGCGGTGTTGAATCTTAGGAATGCTATGTTCAATTTTAGGAATGCTATGTTGAATCTTAGGAATGCTGTGTTGAATCTTAGTAATGCTATGTTCAATCTTAGGAATTTAGGAATGCTATGTTGAAACTTAGAAATGCTGTGTTGAATCTTTGGAATGAGGTGTCGAAACTTAGGAAGTTAGAAATGCTATGTATATTCTTTGGAATGATGAGTTGAATATTAGGAATGCTGTGTTGAATCTTAGGAATGCTATGTTGAAACTTAGGAATGCTGTGTTGAATCTTAGGAATGGTGTGTTGAATCACAGGAATGCTGTGTTGAACCTTAAGAATGCTATGTTGAATCTTAAGAATGCTGTGTTGAATCTTAGGAACTTAGGAATGCTATTTTGAATCTTAGGAATGGTGTGTTGAATCTTAGGATTGCTGTGTTGAATCTTACGAATTCATAAATGCTATGTTGAATTTTAGGAATGTTGTGTTAAATCTTTGGAATGCTATGTTGAATCTTAGGAATTTAGGAATGCTATGTTGAAACTTAGAAATGCTTTGTTGAATCTTTGGAATGAGGTGTCGAACCTTAGGAATTTAGAAATGCTATGTTGATTCTTTGGAATGATGTGTTGAATCTTAGAAATGTTGTGTTGAATCGCAGGAATGCTGTGATGAATCTTAGGAATGCTATTTTGAATCTTAGGAATGCTGCGTTGAATCTCAGGAATGCTATGTTGAATCTTAGGAATTTAGGAGTGTTATGTTGCATCATAGGAATGCTGTGTTGAATCTTAGGAATGCTGTATTGAATCTTAGGAATGCTGTGTTGAATCTTAAGAATTTAGGAATGCTGTGTTGAATCTTAGGAATGCTGTGTTGAATCTTAGGAATTTAGGAATGCGATGTTGAATCTTAGGAATGCTGCGTTAAAACTTAGGAATGCTGTGTTGAAACTTAGGTATTTAAGAATGCTCTGTTAAATCTTAGGAATGATGTGTTGAATCTTAGATATGCTGTGTTGAATCTTCGGAATGCTATGTTGAATCTCAGGAATTGTGTGTTGAATCTTAGGAATGCTATGTTTAATCTTAGTAATGCTATTTTGAATATTAGGAATGCTGTGGTGAATCTTAAGAATGCTATTTTGAATCTTAGGAATGCTGTGTTGAATCTTAGGAACTTAGGAATGCTTTGTTGAATCTTAGGAATGCTGTGTTGAAACTTAGGAATGCTGTGTTGAATCTTAGGAATTTAGGAATGCTATGATGAATTTTAGTAATGCTGTGTTAAATCTTAGGAATGCTATATTGAATCTTAGGAATTTAGGAATGCTATGTTGAGACTTAGAAATGCTGTGTTGAATCTTTGGAATGAGGTGTCGAACCTTAGGAATTTAGAAATGCTATGTTGATTCTTTGGAATGATGTGTTGAATCTTAGAACTTTTGTGTTGATTCGTAGGAATGCTGTGTTGAAACTTAGGAATGCTATTTTGAATCTTAGGAATGCTGTGTTGGATCGTATGAATGCTATGTTGAATCTTAGGAATTTAGGAGTGTTATGTTGAATCATAGGAATGCTGTGTTGAATCTTGGGAATGCTGTATTGAATCTTAGGAATGCTGTGTTGAATCTTAGGAATTTAGGACTGCTATGTTGAATCTTAGGAATGCTGTGTTGAATCTTAGGTATGCTGTGTTGAACCTTAGGAATGCTATTTTGAATCTTAGGAATTTAGGAATGCGATGTTGAAACTTAGGAATGCTGTGTTAAATCTTAGGAATGCTGTGTTGAAACTTAGGTATTTAGTAATGTACTGTTGAATCTTAGGAATGATGTGTTGAATCTCAGGAATGCTGTGTTGAATCTTAGGAATGCTATGTTGTATATATGGAATGCTGTGTTGAATCTTAGGATTGCTATGTATACTCTTAGGAATGCTATGTTGAATCTTAGGAATGATGTGTTGAATTTTAGGAATGATGTGTTTAATCTTTGGAATGCTGTGTTGAATCTTAGGAAAGATGTGTTGAATTTTGGGAATGTTGTGATGAATCTGAGGAATTTAAGAATGCTATGTTGAATCTCAGGAATGCTGTGTCGAATCTTAGGTATTCAGGAATGCTATGTTGAATATTAGGAATGCTGTGTTAAATCTTAGGAATGCTATGTTGAATCTTAGGAATGCTGTGTTGAATCTTAGGAATGCTGTGTTGAATCTTACGAATTCAGGAAAGCTATGTTGAATTTTAGGAATGCTGTGTTAAATCTTAGGAATGCTATGTTGAATCTTAGGAATTTAGGAATGCTATGTTGAAACTTAGATATGCTGTGTTGAATCTTTGGAATGAGGTGTCGAACCTTAGGAATTTAGAAATGCTATGTTGATTGTTTGGAATGATGTGTTGAATTTTAGAAATGTTGTGTTGAATCGTAGGAATGCTGTGTTGAAACTTAGGAATGCTATTTTGAATCTTAGGAATGCTGTGTTGAATCTTAGTAATGCTGTGTTGAACCTTAGGAATTTAGGAGTGCTATGTGAGATACCCAGGCAGATGTTATTGAAGCTTTTAATGACACCCCTCTTTATCTGGATGACAAACTGAACATTGACAACCCTATCTTTCTAACTATGGTTCATAATATTTATTCTAAAGAACTTCGGCTTAATAAAGAAAATATAGCTGATAATAAGCTTCTTTTCTTGATTTAGATCTCTCGATTGAAAATGGTAAAATAATTAGCAAAATCTATGACAAGAGAGATGATTTTAATTTTGACATTGTTAATTATCCCCACTTGGATGCGGATGTTCCCCGAGCAACTTCTTATGGGGTGTATCTGTCTCACCTTATTCGTTTTTCTAGAGCTTGTACTCGAGTTGAGGACTTTAATATTCGTAATCTTTGTTTAACTAAAAAGTTACTCAATCAGGGTTACCGTTACCATAAACTTCGTAAAACCTTGGCAAAATTTTATTATCGTAACCCTGATCTTCTTTCCAAATATAAATGTAATTTAAGGACTCTTCTGCGACAAGGACTATCACAACCTGACTTCTATGGTGATGTGATTTATAAACTTCGTCAGATTCTTGGTCATGAACACTTTCATACTATCTTTGTTAAACTTGTTAAACATTTTATCAAAAAAGGTTATGACCCTATCATTTTGCAACGTACTGCATGCTTGGTGGTGGACCCTTTAACAGTTCGCCACTATGCTTTCCTCTTTAATTTTACGATGACCGGACAGGCTATTGACCCTATGATGACGCCTACCTAAAGCCCATTGGGACGGTGGCGCTTGATGTTTGTCCATGTTCTTTCTTGTCGTGCCCTTAATAGTGTATTCTCTTACTGCTCTGGCTTCTGCCAAGTCATTGAGTATCTTCATTGTGGCTTTCTAGGCTATTGTTTTTTTGTATTATATTTACACGAGCATATTTGTGTTTTACTCATATTGCCTATTGATGCTGCTTGTTGGTTAGAGATTAGATCATGACGGAGATTTCTTTATTTACACTGTCCTGTTTTAATGGGATGACAGTAGGGTAAGTGTGAGGTTTGGTGCATCCTAGAACCGGGTGAAACCCCCAGTGGCCTACTTTGCCACTGACCGTTCCAAGGCGGTAGCCCTATTGTCAACCCTTTTGTGTTTGTGATGTCGTTTGCATTTTTTATTACTTTCGCCTTTTCGTTTGTCTTTTTGCGTGTTTGTTTTTGTGTTTTGTGGTTGACTGTCGTCCATGAAAGCTGCTTTCCCTGTCCGATATTTTTTATCCTTCTTGAATCATAGGAATGCTGTGTTGAATCTTAGGAATGCTGTATTGAATCTTAGGAATTTAGGAATGCTATGTTGAATCTTAGGAATGCTGTGATGAATCCTAGGAATTCTTTGTTGAACCTTAGGAATGCTATGTTAAATCTTATGAATTTAGGAATGCGATATTGAAACTTAGGAATGATGCGTTAAATCTTAGGAATGCGGTGTTGACACTTAGGTATTTAGGAATGCTCTATTGAATCTTAGGAATGATGTGTTGAATCTTAGGAATGCTTTGTTGAATCTTAGGAATGCTATGTTGAGTCTTAGGAATGCGGTGTTGAATATTAGGAATGCTATGTTTAATCTTAGGAATGCTATGTTGAATCTTAGGAATGCTGTGTTCAATATTAGTAATGCTATGTTGAATCTTAGGAATGCTGTGTTGAATTTTAGGAATGCTATGTTGAATCTTAGGAATTAAGGAATGCTATGTTGAAACGTAGGAATGCTGTGTTGAATCTTTGGAATGAGGTCTCGAACCTTAGGAATTTAGGAATGCTATGTTGAATCTTAGGAATGCTGTGTTGAATCTCAGGAATGCTGTGTTGAATCATAGGAATTCAGGAATGCAATTTTAAGATGCTGTGTTAAATCTTAGGAATGCTATGTTGAATCTTAGGAATTTAGGAATGCTATGTTGAAACTTAGAAATGCTGTGTTGAATCTTTGGAATGAGTTGTCGAACGTTAGGAATTTAGGAATGCTATGTTGAATCTTAGGAATGCTGTGTTGAATCTTAGGAATGCTGTGTTGAATCTTAGGAATTCAGGAATGCAATTTTAGGATGCTGTGTTAAATCTTAGGAAAGCTATGTTGAATCTTAGGAATTTAGGAATGCTATGTTGAAACTTAGAAATGCTGTGTTGAATCTTAGGAACTTAGGAATGCTATGTTGAATCTTAGGAATGCTGTGTTGAACCTTAGGAATGCTGTGTTGAATCTTATGAATTCAGGAATGCAATTTTAGGATGCTGTGTTAAATCTTAGGAATTTAGGAATGCTATGTTGAAACTTAGAAATGATGTGTTGAATCTTTGGAATGAGGTGTCGAACATTAGGAATTTAGAAATGCTATGTAGTTTCTTTGGAATGATGTGTTGAATCTTAGAAATGTTTTGTTGAATCGCAGGAATGCTGTGTTGAAACTTAGGAATGCTATGTTGAAACTTAGAAATGCTGTGTTGAATCTTAGGAACTTAGGAATGCTATGTTGAATCTTAGGAATGCTGTGTTGAATCTTAAGAATTTAGGAGTGTTATGTTGAATCATGGGAATGCTGTGTTGAATCTTAGGAATTTAGAAATGCTATGTTGAATCTTGGGAATGCTGTGTTGAATCTTAGAAATGCTTTTATGAACCTTAGGAATGCTATATTGAATATAAGGTTGAGGAATGCGATGTTGAAAGTTAGGAATGCTGCGTTAAATCTTAGGAATGATGTGTTGAATCTTAGGAATACTATGTTGAATCTTAGGAATGCTGTGTTGAATCTTAGGAATTTAGGAATGCTATGTTGAATCTTGGGAATGCTGTGTTGAATCTTAGAAATGCTTTTATGAACCTTAGGAATGCTATATTGAATATAAGGTTGGGGAATGCGATGTTGAAACTTAGGAATGCTGCGTTAAATCTTAGGAATGATGTGTTGAATCTTAGGAATACTATGTTGAATCTTAGGAATGCTGTGTTGAATCTTAGTTATGCTCTGTTGAATCTTAGGAATGCTATGTTTAATCTTAGGAATGCTATGTTAAATCTTAGGAATGATGTGTTGAATCTTAGGAATGATGTGTTGAATCTTAGGAATGCTGTATTGAATCTTAGGAATGCTGTGTTGAATCTTAGTAATTTAGGAGTGTTATGTTGAATCTTAGGAATGATGTGTTGAATCTTAGGAATGCTGTATTGAATCTTAGGAATGCTGTGTTGAATCATAGGAATGCTGTGTTGAACCTTAGGAATGCTGTATTGAATCTTAGGAATGCTGTGTTGAATCTTAAGAATTTAGGAATGCTATGTTGAATCTTGGGAATGCTCTGTTGAATCTAAGGAATGCTTTGATGAACCTTAGGAATGCTATGTTGAATCTTAGGAATTTAGGAATGCGATGTTGAAACTTAGGAATGCTGCGTTAAAACTTCGGAATGCTGTGTTGAAACTTAGGCATATAGAAATGTTCTGTTGAATCTTAGGAATAATGTGTTGAACCTTAGGAATGCTGTGTAGAATCTGAGGAATACTATGTTGAATCTTAGGAATGCTGTGTTGAATCTTAGGAATGCTATGTTTAATCTTAGGAATGCTATGTTGAATCTTAGGAATGATGTGTTGAATCTTAGGAATGCTATGTTGAATGTTATGAATGCTATGTTCAATCTTGGGAATGCTGTGTTGAATCTTAGGAATGCTGTGTTGAATCTTATGAATGCTATGTTGAATCTTAGGAATGCTATGTTGAATCTTAGGAAAGCTGTGTTGAATCTTAGGAATGTTGTGTT
Source organism: Cyrtodaria siliqua (assembly GCA_037043455.1). NCBI lineage: Eukaryota > Metazoa > Mollusca > Bivalvia > Adapedonta > Hiatellidae > Cyrtodaria > Cyrtodaria siliqua. The sequence continues at coordinate 31,898 of JAWPHD010007998.1, read as the reverse complement.
GAATCTTAGGAATGTTGTGTTGAATCTTAGAAATTTAAGAATGCTATGTTGAATCTCAGGAATGCTGTGTCGAATCTTAGGAATGCATTGTTGAATCTTAGTAATGCTGTGTTGAATCTTAGGAACTTAGGAATGATATGGTGAATATTAGGAATGCTGTGTTAAATCTTAGGAATGCTGTGTTGAATCTTAGGAATGCTGTGTTGAATCTTAGCAATTCAGGAATGCTATGTTGAATTTTAGGAATGCTGTGTTGAAACCTAGGAATGCTATGTTGAATCTTAGGAATGCTGTGTTGGATCGTATGAATGCTCTGTTGAATCTTAAGAATGCTGTGTTGAATTTTAAAAAATTTAGGAGTGTTATGTTGAATCTTAGGAACGCTCTGTTGAATCTTAAGAATGCTGTGTTGAATTTTAGAATTTAGGAATGCTATGTTGAAACTTAGGAATGCTGTGTTGAATCCTAGGAATGCTGTGTTGAACCTTAGGAATGCTATTTTGAATCTTAGGAATTGAGGAATTCTATGTTGAATCTTAGGCATGCTGCGTTAAATCTTAGGAATACTGTGTTGAAACATAAGAATTTAGGAATGCTATGTTGAATCTTAGGAATGCTGTATTGAATCTTAGGAATGCTGTGTTGAATCTTAGGAATGCAATATCGAATCTTAGGATTTCTTTTTTGAATCTTAGGAATGCTATGTGGAATATTAGTAATGCTATGTTGAATCTTGGGAATGCTGTGTTGAATCTTAGGAATGCTCTGTTGAATCTTAAAAATACTATTTTGAATCTTAGGAATGCGGTGTTGAATCTCAGGAATGCTATGTGGAATCTTAGGATCCTATGTTGAATCTTTGGAATGTTGTGTTGAATCTGAGGAATTTAGGAATGCTATGTTGAATATTAGGAATGCTGTGTTGAATCTTAGGAATTTAGGAATGCTATATTGAATCTTTGAAATGAACTGTAGAATCTTAGAAATGCAATATTGAATCTAATGAATGCTATGTTGAATTTTAGGAATGCTGTGTTGAAACTTAGGAATGCTGTGTTGAATCTTAGGTATTTAGGAATGCTATGTTGAATCTTAGAAATTAAATGTTGAATCTTAGAAATGCAATGTTGAATCTTATGACTGCTATGTTGAATTGTAGGAATGCTGTGTTGAATCTTAGGAATTTCGGAATGCTAGTTTGACTCTTAGGAATGCTATGTTCAATCTTAGGAATTTAGGAATTCTATGTTGAATCTTATGAACGCTACGTCGAATCTTAGGAATGCTATATCGAATCTTAGGATTGCTGTGTTGAATCTTAGGAATGCTGTGTTGAATCTTAGGAAAGATATGCTGAAATCTTAGGAATGCTGCGTTGAATCATAGGAATGCTATGTTGAATCTTAGGAATGCTGCGTCGAATCTTAGAAATTCAGAAATGCTATATTGAATATTAGGAGTTTGTGTTCAATCTTAGGAATGCTGTGTTGAATCTTAAGAATGCTGCGTTGAATCTTAGAAATTTAGGAATGCTATGTTGAATCTTAGGAATGCTGCGTTCAATCTTAGGAATTTAGGAATGCTATGTTGAAATTTAGGAATGCTATGTTGAATCTTAGGAATGCTGTGTTGAATCTTAGGAATGCTGTGTTGAATCTTAGGAATGTTATGTTGAATCTTAGGAATGCTGTGTTGAATCTTAGGAATACTGTGTTGAATCTTAGGAATTTAGGAATGCTATGTTGAATATTAAGAATGCTGTGTTGAATCTTAGGAATGCTATTCTGAATCTTAGGAATGCATTGTTGAATCTTAGGAATGCTTTGTTGAACCTTAGGAACTTAGGAATGATATGTTGAATATTAGGAATGCTGTGTTAAATCTAAGGAATGCTGTGTTAAATCTTAGGAATGCTGTGTTGAATCTTAGAAATTTAGGAATGCTATGTTGAATCTTAGGAATGCTGCGTTCAATCTTAGGAATTTAGGAATGCTATGTTGAAATTTTTGAATGCTGTGTTGAATCTTAGGAATGCTGTGTTGAATCTTAGGAATGTTATGTTGAATCTTAGGAATTCTGTGTTGAATCTTAGAAATTTAGGAATGCTATGTTGAATCTTAGGAATGCTGCGTTCAATCTTAGGAATTTAGGAATGCTATGTTGAAATTTAGGAATTCTATGTTGAAATTTAGGAATGATATGTTGAATCTTAGGAATACTGTGTTGAATCTTAGGAATTTAGGAATGCTATGTTGAATATTAAGAATGCTGTGTTAAATCTTAGGAATGCTATTCTGAATCTTAGGAATGCATTGTTGAATATTAGGAATGCTGTGTTGAATCTTAGGAACTTAGGAATGATATGTTGAATATTAGGAATGCTGTGTTAAATCTTAGGAATGCTGTGTTGAATCTTAGGAATGCTGTGTTGAATCTTAGGAATTCAGTAATGCTATGTTGAATTTTAGGAATGCTGTGTTGAATCTTAGGAATGCTATGTTGAATCTTAGGAATTTAGGAATGCTATGTTGAAACGTAGGAAGGCTGTGTTGAATCTTTGGAATGAGGTGTCGAACCTTAGGAATTTAGGAATGCTAGGTTGAATATTTGGAATGATGTGTTGAAACTTAGGAATGCTGTGTTGAATCTTAGGAATGCTGTGTTGTATCTTAGGAATGCTGTGTTGAATCCTAGGAATGCTGTGTTTAACATTAGGAATGATATTTCGAATCTTAGGAATTCTATGTTGAATCTTAGGAATGCTGCGTTAAATCTTAGGAATACTGTGTTGAAACTTAAGAATTTAGGAATGCTATCTTGAATGTTAGGAATGCTTTACTGAATCTTAGGAATGCTGTGTTGAATCTAAGGAATGCAATGTCGAATCTTAGGATTTCTGTTTTGAATCTTAAGAATGCTATGTGGAATATTAGGAATGCTATGTTGAATCTTGGGAATGCTGTGTTGAATCTTAGGAATGCTCTGTTGAATCTTAAGAATACTATTTTGAATCTTAGGAATGCTGTGTTGAATCTCAGGAATGCTATGTGGAATCTTAGGATCCTATGTTGAATCGTTGGAATGTTGTGTTGAATATGAGGAATTTAGAAATGCTATGTTGAATGTTAGGAATGCTGTGTTGAATCTTAGGTATTTAGGAATGCTATGTTGAATCTTAGAAATAACATTTTGAATCTTAGAAATGCAATGTTGAATCTTATGAATGCTATGTTGAATTTTAGGAATGCTGTGTTGAATCTTAGGAATTTCGGAATGCTATATTGACTCTTAGGAATGCTATGTTCAATCTTAGGAATTTAGGAATGCTATGTTGAATCTTATGAACGCTACGTCGTATCTTAGGAATGCTATATCGAATCTTAGGATTGCTGTGTTGAATCTTAGGAATGCTGTGTTAAATCTTAGGAAAGATATGCTGAAATCTTAGGAATGATATGTTGAATCTTAGGAATGCTGTGTTGAATCTTATAAATTCAGAAATGCTATATTGAATATTAGGAGTTTGTGTTGAATCTTAGGAATGCTGTGTTGAATCTTAGGAATGCTGCGTTGAATCTTAGAAATTTAGAAATGCTATGTTGAATCTTAGGAATGCTGCGTTCAATCTTAGGAATTTAGGAATGCTATGTTGAAATTTAGGAATGCTATGTTGAATCTTAGGAATGCTGTATTGAATCTTAGGAATGTTATGTTGAATCCTAGGAATGCTGTGTTGAATCTTAGGAATTTAGGAATGCTATGTTGAAATTTAGGAATGCTATGTTGAATCTTAGGAATACTGTGTTGAATCTTAGAAATGCTGTGTTGAATCTTAGGATTGCTGTGTTGAATCTTAGGAATGCTATGTTGAATATTAGGAATGCTATTTTAAATCTTGGGAATGCTGTGTTGAATCTTAGGAATGCTGTGTTGAATCTTAGGATTGCTGTGTTGAATCTTAGAAATACTATGTTGAATATTAGGAATGCTATTTAAAATCTTGGGAATGCTGTGTTGAATCTTAGGAATGCTATTTTGAAACTTAGGAATGCCGTGTTGAATCTTAGGAATGCTATGTTGAATCTTAGGAATGCTTTGTTGAACCTTAGGAATGCTGTGTTGACTGTAAGGAATTCAGATATGCTATGCTGAATCTTAGGAATGCTGTTTTCAATCTTAGGATTGCAGTGTTCAATCTTAGGAATGCTATGTTTAATCTTAGGAATGCTATGTTGACTCTTAGGAATTCAGAAATGCTATGCTGAATCTTAGGAATGCTGTGTTCAATCTTAGGAATGCTGTGTTGAATGTTAGGAATGCTATGTTGAATATTAGAAATGCTATTTTAAATCTTGGGAATGCTGAGTTTAATATTATGAATGCTATTTTGAAACTTAGGAATGCTGTGTTGAATCTCAGGAATGCTATGTTGATTCTTAGGAATGCTGTGTTGCCTCTTAGGAATTCAGAAATGCTATGTTGAATCTTAGGAATGCTGTGTTGAGTCTTAGGAATTAAGGAATGCTATGTTGAATCTTAGAAATGAAATGTTGAATATTAGAAATGCTATGTTAAATCTTAGGAATACTATGTTGACTCTTAGGAATGCTGTGTTGAACCTTAGGAATTTGGGAATGCTTTGTTGACACTTAGGAATGCTGTGTTGAATCTTAGGAATTTAGGAATGGTATGTTGAATCTTAGGAATGCTATGCTGAATCTTAAGAACGCTGTGTTGAATCCTAGGTATGCTGTGTTGAATCTGAGGAATGCTATGTTGAATATTAGGAATGCTGTGTTGAATCTTAGGAACTTCGGAATGTTATGCTGAATCTTAGGAATGCTGTGTTGAATTTTAGGAATGCTGTGTTGAATTTTAAGAAAGCTATTTTGAAATTTAAGAATGCTGTGTTGAATCATAGGAATGCTATGTTGAATCTTAGGAATGCTGTGTTGACTCATAGGAATTCAGAAAAGATATGTGGTATCTTAGGAAAGCTGTGTTGAGTGTTAGGAATTTAGGAATGCTATGTGTAATATTAGAAATGAAATGTTGAGTATTAGAAATGATATGTTGAATCTTAGGAACGCTATGTTGATTTTTAGGAATGCTGTGTTGAACCTTAGGAAATTAGGAATGCTATGTTGAATCTTAGGAATGCTGTGTGGAAATTTAGGAATTTAGGAATGCTATGTTGAATCTTAGGAATGCTATGCTGAATCTTAGGAATGCTTTGTTGAATCTTAGGGATGCTGTGTTGAATATTAGGAATGCTATGTTGAATCTTAGGAATGCTGTGTTGAATCTTAGGAATGCTGTGTTGAATCTTAGGAAAGCTGTGTTGAATCTTAGGAATTTACGAATGCTATGTTGTATCTTAGGAATGCCGTGTTGAATCTTAGGAATGCTGTGTTGAATCTTATGAATTTAGGAATGCTACGTTGAAACTTATGAATGCTGTGTTGAATCTTTTGAATGAGGTGTCGAACCTGAGGAATTTAGTAATGCTATGTTGAATCTTTGGAATGATGTGTTGAATCATAGAATGCCGTGTTGAAACTTAGGAATGCTATGTTGAATCTTAGGAATGCTGTTTTGAATCTTGGAAATGCTATTTTGAATCTTAGGGATTTAGGAGTGTTATGTTGAATCTTATGAATGCTGTGTTGAATCTTAGGAATGCTATGTTGAATCTTAGAAATTTTGGAATGCTATGTTGAAACTTAGGAATGCTGTGTTGAATCTTTGGAATGATGTGTTGAATCTTAGGAATGCCGTGTTGAGTCTTAGGAATGCTGTGTTGAAATTTAGGAATGCTATGTTGAACCTTAGGAGTGCTGTGTTGAATCTTAGGAATGCAATGTTGAATCTTAAGGATTTAGGAGTTTTATGTTGAATCTTAGGAATGCTGTGTTGAATCTTTGAAATGCTGTGTTGAATCGTAGGAATGCTTTGTTGAATATTAGTACTGCTATGCTGAATCTTAGGAATTTAGGAATGCTATATTGAAAATTAAGAATGATGTGTTGAATATTTGGAATGAGGTGGCGAAACTTAGGAATTTAGGAATGCTATGTTGAATCTTTGGAATGATTTGTTGAAACTTAGGAATGCCGTGTTGAGTCTTAGGACTGCTCTGTTGAAACTTAGGAATGCTATGTTGAATCTTAGGAATGCTTTGTTGAATCTTAGTACTGCTATGTTGAATCTTAGGAATTTAGGAATGCTATGTTGAAAATTAAGAATGATGTGTTGAATCTTTAGAATGAGGTGGCGAAACTTAGGAATTTAGGAATGCTATGTTGAATCTTTGGAATGATTTGTTAAAACTTAGGAATGCCGTGTTGAGTCTTAGGACTGCTCTGTCGAAACTCAGGAATGCTATGTTGAATCTTAGGAATGCTGTGTTGAATCTTAGGAACGCTTTGTTGGATCTTAGGGATTTAGGAGTTTTATGTTGAATCTTAGGAATGTTGCGTTGAATCTTAGGAATGCTGTGTTGAATCTTAGGAATCTTAGGAATGCTGTGTTGAATCTTGGGAATGCTGTGTTGAATCTTAGGAATGCTGTGTTGAATCTTAGGAATTTAGGAATGCTATGTTGAATCTTAGGAATACTGTGTTGAATCATAAGAATGCTGTGTTGAACCTTAGGAATTCTACGTTAAATCTTAGGAATTTAGGAATGCTATGTTGAATCTTAGGAATGCTGTGTTAAATCTTAAGAATGCTGTGTTTAAACTTATGAATTTAGGGTTGCTATGTTGAACATAAGGAATGCTGTGTTGAATCTTAGGAATGCTGTGTTGAATCTTAGGAATGCTATGTTGAATCTTAGGAATGCTGTATTGAATATTAGGAATTTAGGAATGCTATGCTGAATCTTAAGAATGATGTGTTGAATTTTAGGAATGCCGTGTTGAGTCTTAGGAATGCTGTGTTAAACTTATGAATTTAGGATTGCTATGTTGAACATTAGGAATGATGTGTAGAATATTAGGAATACTGTGTTGAATCTTAGGAATGCTATTTTGAATCATAGTAATGCTGTGTTCAATCTTAGGAATGCTATGTTTAAATTTAGGAATGTTGTGTTGAATTTTAGGAATGCTGTGTTGAATCTTAGGAATTTACGAATGCTATGTTGAATCTTAGGAATGTTGTGTTCAATCTTAGGATGGCGATGTTGAATCTTAGGAAAGCTATTTTGAAATTTAGGAATGCTTTGATGAATCTTAGGAATGCTATGTTGAATCTTAGAAATGCTGTGTTGACTCATAGGAATTCAGAAATGCTATGTGGAATCTTAGGAAAGCTGTGTTGAGTGTAAGGAATTTAGGAATGCTATGTGTAATCTTAGAAATGAAAAGTTGAGTATTAAAAATGCTATGTTGAATCTTAGGAACGCTATGATGATTCTTAGGAATTCTGTGTTGAACCTTAGGAATTTAGGAATACTATGTTGAATCTTAGGAATGCTGTGTTGAATCTTAGGAATTTAGGAATGCTATGTTGAATCTTAGGAATGCTATGCTGAATCATAGGAATGCTGTGTTAAATCTTAGGGATGCTGTGTTGAATCATAGGAATGCTATGTTGAATCTTAGGAATGCTGTGTTGAATCTTAGGAACTTAGGAATGATATGCTGAATCTTAGGAATGCTGTGTTGAATCTTAGGAATGCTGTGTTGAATCTTAGGAAAGCTGTGTTGAATCTTAGGAATTTACGAATGCTATGTTGTATCTTAGGAATGCTGTGTTGACACTTAGGAATGCTATGTTGAATCTTATGAGTTTAGGAATGCTATGTTGAAACTTATGAATACTGTGTTGAAAATTTGGAATGAGGTGTCGAACCTTAGGAATTTAGGAATGCTATGTTGAATCTTTGAAATGATGTGTTGAATCTTAGGAATGTCGTGTTGAGTTTTAGGAATGCTGTGTTGAAACTTAGGAATGTTATGTTGAATCTTAGGAATGCTGTGTTGAATCTTGGAAATGCTATGTTGAATCTTAGGTATTTAGGAATGTTATGTTGAATCTTAGGAATGCTATGGTGAATCTTAGGAATGCTATGTTGAATAATAGAAATTTAGGAATGCTATGTTTAAACTTAGGAATGCTGTGTTGAATCTTTGGAATGAGGTGGCGAAACTTAGGAATTTAGGAATGCTATGTTGAATCTTTGGAATGATATGTTGAATCTTAGGAATGCCGTGTTGAGTCTTAGGAATGCTGAGTTGAAACTTAGGAATGCTATGTTGAATCTTAGGAATGATGTGTTGAATCTTAGGAAAGCTATTTTCAATCTTAGGAATGCTGTGTTCAATCTTAGGAATGCTGTGTTTAATCTTAGGAATGTTGTGTTGAATTTTAGGAATGCTATGTTGAATCTTAGGAATGCTTTGTTGAATCTTAGGAACTTAGGAATGATATGCTGAATCTTAGGAATGCTGTGTTGAATCTTAGGAATGCTGTGTTGAATCTTAGGAAAGCTGTGTTGAATCTTAGGAATTTACGAATGCTATGTTGTATCTTAGGAATGCTGTGTTGAATCTTAGGAATGCTATGTTGAATCTTATGAGTTTAGGAATGCTATGTTGAAACTTATGAATACTGTGTTGAAAATTTGGAATGATGTGTCGAACCTTAGGAATTTAGGAATGCTATGTTGAATCTTTGAAATGATGTGTTGAATCTTAGGAATGTCGTGTTGAGTTTTAGGAATGCTGTGTTGAAACTTAGGAATGTTATGTTGAATCTTAGGAATGCTGTGTTGAATCTTGGAAATGCTATGTTGAATCTTAGGTATTTAGGAATGTTATGTTGAATCTTAGGAATGCTATGTTGAATCTTAGGAATGCTATGTTGAATAATAGGAATTTAGGAATGCTATGTTTAAACTTAGGAATGCTGTGTTGAATCTTTGGAATGAGGTGGCGAAACTTAGGAATTTAGGAATGCTATGTTGAATCTTTGGAATGATGTGTTGAATCTTAGGAATGCCGTGTTGAGTCTTAGGAATGCTGAGTTGAAACTTAGGAATGCTATTTTGAATCTTAGGAATGATGTGTTGAATCTTAGGAAAGCTATTTGCAATCTTAGGAATGCTGTGTTCAATCTTAGGAATGCTATGTTTAATCTTAGGAATGTTGTGTTGAATTTTAGGAATGCTATGTTGAATCTTAGGAATGCTTTGTTGAATCTTAGGATCTTAGGAATGATATGCTGAATCTTAGGAATGCTGTGTTGAATCTTTGGAATGCTGTGTTGAATCTTAGGAAAGCTGTGTTGAATCTTAGGAATTTACGAATGCTATGTTGTATCTTAGGAATGCTGTGTTGAATCTTAGGAATGCTATGTTGAATCTTATGAGTTTAGGAATGCTATGTTGAAACTTATGAATACTGTGTTGAAAATTTGGAATGAGGTGTCGAACCTTAGGAATTTAGGAATGCTATGTTGAATCTTTGAAATGATGTGTTGAATCTTAGGAATGTCGTGTTGAGTTTTAGGAAAGCTGTGTTGAAACTTAGGAATGTTATGTTGAATCTTAGGAATGCTGTGTTGAATCTTGGAAATGCTATGTTGAATCTTAGGTATTTAGGAATGTTATGTTGAATCTTAGGAATGCTATGTTGAATCTTAGAAATGCTGTGTTGAATCTTTGGAATGAGGTGGCGAAACTTAGGAATTTAGGAATGCTATGTTGAATCTTTGGAATGATGTGTTGAATCTTAGGAATGCCGTGTTGAGTCTTAGGAATGCTGAGTTGAAACTTAGGAAAGCTATGGTGAATCTTAGGAATGATGTGTTGAATCTTAGGAAAGCTATTTGCAATCTTAGGAATGCTGTGTTCAATCTTAGGAATGCTATGTTTAATCTTAGGAATGTTGTGTTGAATTTTAGGAATGCTATGTTGAATCTTAGGAATGCTTTGTTGAATCTTAGGATCTTAGGAATGATATGCTGAATCTTAGGAATGCTGTGTTGAATCTTTGGAATGCTGTGTTGAATCTTAGGAAAGCTGTGTTGAATCTGAGGAATTTACGAATGCTATGTTGTATCTTAGGAATGCTGTGTTGAATCTTAGGAATGCTATGTTGAATCTTATGAGTTTAGGAATGCTATGTTGAAACTTATGAATACTGTGTTGAAAATTTGGAATGAGGTGTCGAACCTTAGGAATTTAGGAATGCTATGTTGAATCTTTGAAATGATGTGTTGAATCTTAGGAATGTCGTGTTGAGTTTTAGGAATGCTGTGTTGAAACTTAGGAATGTTATGTTGAATCTTAGGAATGCTGTGTTGAATCTTGGAAATGCTATGTTGAATCTTAGGTATTTAGGAATGTTATGTTGAATCTTAGGAATGCTATGTTGAATCTTAGAAATGCTATGTTGAATAATAGGAATTTAGGAATGCTATGTTTAAACTTAGGAATGCTGTGTTGAATCTTTGGAATGAGGTGGCGAAACTTAGGAATTTAGGAATGCTATGTTGAATCTTTGGAATGATGTGTTGAATCTTAGGAATGCCGTGTTGAGTCTTAGGAATGCTGTGTTGAATCTTAGGAATTTAGGAATGCTATGTTGAATCTTAGGAATGCTGTGTTGAATTTTAGGATTGCTGTGTTGAATCTTAGGAATGCTATGTTGAATATTACTAATTCTATTTTAAATCTTGTGAATGCTGTGTTGAATCTTAAGAATGCTGTGTTGAACCTTATGGAATGCTATGTTGAATCTTAGGATTGCTGTGTTGTATCTTAGGAATGCTATGTTGAATATTACGAATGCTATTTTAAATCTTGTGAATGCTGTGTTAAATCTTAGGAATTCAATTTTGAATCTTAGGAATGCTGTGTTGCATCTTATGGAATGCTATGTTGAATCTTAGGAATGATATGTGGAATCTTAGGAATGCTGTGTTGACTCATAGATATTTAGGAATGCTATGTTGAATCTTAGGAATGCTGTGTTGAGACTTAGAAATTTATGAATGCTATGTTGAATCTTAGAAATAAAATGTTGAATCTTAGAAATGCTATGTTGAATCTTAGGAATGCTATATTGAATCTTAGGAATGCTGTGTTAAACCTTAGGAATTTAGGAATGCTATGTTGAATCTTAGGAATGCTGTGATGAATCTTAGTAATGCTATGTTGAATCTTAGGAATGCTGTGTTGACTCTTAGAAAGGCTGTGTTGAATCTTAGGAATTTAGGATTGCTATGTTGAATCTTATGAATGATACGTCGAATCTTAGGAATGCTATGTCGAATCTTAGGATTGCTGTGTTGAATCTTAGGAATGCTGTGTTGAGTCTTAGGAATGCTATGTTGAATCTTAGGAATGCTATGTTGAATCTTAGGAATGATGTGTTGACTCTTAGTGATTTGGGAATGCTATGTTGAATCTTAGGAATGCTGTGTTGAGCCTTAGGAATTTAGGAATGCTATTTTAAATCTTAGAAATGAAATGTTGAATCTTAGAAATGCTATGTTGAATCTTGGGACTATGTTGAATCTTAGGAATGCTGTGTTGAACCTCAGGAATTTAGGAATGCTATGTTGACACTTAGGAATGCTGTGTTGAATCTTAGGAATTTAGGAATGCTATGTTGAATCTTAGGAATGCTGTGTTGAATCTTAGGAATGCTATGTTGAATCTTAGATATTTATGAATGCTATGTTAAATCTTAGGAATGCTGTGTTGAATCTTATGAATGCTGTGTTGAATCTTAGGAATGCTATGTTGAATCTTAGGAATGCTATGTTGAATCTTGGAAATGCTATGTTGAATCTTAAGTATTTAGGAATGTTATGTTGAATCTTAGGAATGCTATGTTGAATCTTAGGAATGCTATGTTGAATAATAGGAATTTAGGAATGCTATGTTGAAACTTAGGAATGCTGTGTTGAATCTTTGGAATGAGGTGGCGAAACTTAGGAATTTAGGAATGCTATGTTGAATCTTTGGAATGATGTGTTGAATCTTAGGAATGCCGTATTGAGTCTTAGAAATGCTGAGTTGAAACTTAGGAATGCTATGTTGAATCTTAGGAATGATGTGTTGAATCTTAAGAAAGCTATTTTCAATCTTAGGAATGCTGTGTTCAATCTTAGGAATGCTATGTTTAATCTTAGGAATGTTGTGTTGAATTTTAGGAATGCTGTGTTGAATCTTAGGAATTTAAGAATGCTATGTTGAATCTTAGGAATGCTGTGTTGAATTTTGGGATTGCTGTGTTGAATCTTAGGAATGCTATGTTGAATATTACTAATTCTATTCTAAATCTTGTGAATGCTGTGTTGAATCTTAGGAATGCTATTTTGAATCTTAAGAATGCTGTGTTGAACCTTATGGAATGCTATGTTGAATCTTAGGATTGCTGTGTTGTATCTTAGGAATGCTATGTTGAATATTACGAATGCTATTTTAAATCTTGTGAATGCTGTGTTGAATCTTAGGAATTCAATTTTGAATCTTAGGAATGCTGTGTTGAATCTTATGGAATGCTATGTTGAATCTTAGGAATGATATGTGGAATCTTAGGAATGCTGTGTTGACTCTTAGAAATTTAGGAATGCTATGTTGAATCTTAGGAATGCTGTGTTGAGACTTAGAAATTTAGGAATGCTATGTTGAATCTTAGAAATAAAATGTTGAATCTTAGAAATGCTATGTTGAATCTTAGGAATGCTATGTTGAATCTTAGGAATGCTGTGTTGAACCTTAGGAATTTAGGAATGCTATGTTGACTCTTAGGAATGCTGTGTTAAATCTTAGGAATTTAGGAATGCTATGTTGAATCTTAGGAATGCTGTGTTGAATCTTAGTAATGCTATGTTGAATCTTAGGAATGCTGTGTTGACTCTTAGGAATGCTGTGTTGAATCTTAGGAATTTAGGAATGCTATGTTGAATCTTATGAATGATACGTCGAATCTTAGGAATGCTATGTCGAATCTTAGGATTGCTGTGTTGAATCATAGGAATGCTGTGTTGAGTCTTAGGAATGCTATGTTGAATCTTAGGAATGCTATGTTGAATCTTAGGAATGCTGTGTTGACTCTTAGTGATTTGGGAATGCTATGTTGAATCTTAGGAATGCTGTGTTGAGCCTTAGGAATTTAGGAATGCTATTTTAAATCTTAGAAATGAAATGTTGAATCTTAGAAATGCTATGTTGAATCTTGGGAATGCTATGTTGAACCTCAGGAATTTAGGAATGCTATGTTGACACTTAGGAATGCTGTGTTGAATCTTAGGAATTTAGGAATGCTATGTTGAATCTTAGGAATGCTGTGTTGAATTTTAGAAATGCTATGTTGAATCTTAGATATTTATGAATGCTATGTTGAATCTTAGGAATGCTGTGTTGAATCTTAGGAATGCTATGTTGTATCTTATGAATGCTATGTTGAATCTTATGAATGCTATGTTGAATCTTAGGAATGCTGTGTTGAATCTTAAGAATGCTACGTTGAATCCTATGAATGCTATGTTGTATCTTAGTAATTCTATGTTGAATCTTATGAATGCTATGTTGAATCTTAGGAAAGCTGCGTTGAATATTAAGAATGCCATGTTGAATCTTAAGAATGCTATGTTGAATCTTAGAATGCTATGTTGAATCTTATGACTGCTATGTTGAATCTTAGGAATAATATGTTGAATCTTAAGAATGCTATGTTGAATCTTAGAAATGCTATGTTGAATCTTAGGAATGCTACGTTGAATCTTAAGAATGACATTGTTTTGATAAGATATAAACATAAGAGTTGGCTGAATGTTTGTTTTTTGCACTCTACTAATCGAGTCTCCTAAACAGTGCTTTTGTAGGCAAGTTGATGTTGTAATATAACATGCGCTTATCAATAAATAATTTGACAGATTAACAAAGCGCGCGTATCGTATTTGGCAGAACATTTTTGTGCATGACAATAATCCGGTTTCTCAAATAGTTTTGTTGTAGGCAAGTTGTTTTAATATAACATGCGCTTATCAATAAATGGTTTGCAAAGGATATCAACACTATTCAAACATGAGAATGCAGTATTTAACAGAACAGTTTTATTTCATCATATCAAGTATTTAATATGATTGTTCTTCTGAAAGCATGTTTAAAAATTCATGTGCTAATCAACAAATGGTTAGCACCATATGTTAACGATATGCCAACATGGGAATGTTAACGATATGCCAACATGGGAATGCAATCCTGTTCATACTCAGAATACGGTTTACACTAACAAAAAATGTGATATTTTACAATGTCAATGTTTGGAAGCACAATATTGCTTTTTGGTTATTTTTGTTTGAAGTAGAGCATATTGAACCTATCCTTTTATTCAGAGAAAGTAGTATATGGGACGGTTTACATCCAATTAGCCCGCCGGCATTTCAATGACGTAATCAGACTCGTGCAATATCGGAATTTCGGAAACCATTACTGCATTACATCCAATTAGCCCGCTGGCATTTAAATGACGTAATCAGGCTCGTGCAATATCGGAATTTCGGAAAACATTACTGCATTACATCCAATTAGCCCGCTGGCATTTAAATGACGTAATCAGGCTCGTGCAATATCGGAATTTCGGAAACCATTACTGCATTACATCCAATTAGCCCGCTGGCATTTAAATGACGTAATCAGGCTCGTGCATTGTCAGAAAATATGACAGGTTTGTGTTAATGAGCTCCGATTCGCTGACGTGATATCACATTAATTAGTTATAACGCGATATCGAACTTATATATGTTATTATTTTTCCTTTCAATAAGATAAGCATGTGGATTTATTGAAGTGCTATTAATTAGTATCACGCGTTATCATAATTATAGCGAACTTTATCGGGTTGAAAATTACTTGCGGTCATTAACAGTATTGACAAATTACTTGATATTAATTATTTGTCACGCGATATCGAACTTATAGGTTAATGTATTGACATTTTTTAACTTAAGAAATGAATTTAGACGTATTATTTTATTTCGAAAAACACCAAATTCGAAATTCGACTTATTCTCAAAACAACACTGACGTAGCATGAATACATTTATTTTACCCCGAGGTTCTGCCATTAGATAAGATTGAATTTGATAGGTATAGTTTCAATTTTTATGTAAAGCGTAACACATAATTTAGAATTTAATTATTTTAACCACAGAAATAAATTTAATGACATAAATGTAATACTATTTGAATACAAATTCGGTAGTTTAAACTTCAAAAGCGACTTTTTAGATAAAAACACAGTTTAACAATTTACCAAGCATTTTAAAGGGTACGTGTGGATGCACTCATCATTGTACGGAGAAAGCATCAGTTTTCAGGTGTTGAGGAGGAGGAAGATTGAGGAGGAGGAAAGAGGAGGAAAAGAAAGATTGAGGAGAAGGAGAAGGAGTCGTAGGATTTTGAAGGAGCAGGAGGAGGGAGGAGGAAGAAAAGGAGGAGGAGGGAGGAGGAGTGGGGAAGAGGAGTAGGAGGGAGGAGGAGGAGGAGAAAGAGGAGGGATGTTGAGGAGGAGAAGGAGGAAGAGGTGGAGGTGGGGGAGGATGAGGATGAGGAGGGAGGAGGAG
Organism: Cyrtodaria siliqua; assembly: GCA_037043455.1. Classification (NCBI taxonomy): domain Eukaryota; kingdom Metazoa; phylum Mollusca; class Bivalvia; order Adapedonta; family Hiatellidae; genus Cyrtodaria; species Cyrtodaria siliqua. Next base: position 16,311 of record JAWPHD010007998.1, on the reverse strand, counting down.
GTTAAGGATTGAGAAATAAGTCCCGGAAATCGTTTGGGTCGTACCTAACGATGACTAATTATCCAGTGACAGTTATAAACATGATTGTATTTTCAAGAAAACATCCATATTGTCGTTCTCCACTGTCAATAAAATCAGTACTTGACAAGTCTTAGCAACGGCTATCAAAATGGTCTAATCACCACCACAACCACCACCACCATACACACCTTCACCAACACCACCAACAACAACATACACACCACAACCACCACCCACCACCGTCACCACCACCACCACCCACCACCACCAACACCATCATACACCAAATCCACCACAACCACCACACCACCACCACCGCCTCAATAAACCACTAATACCACCATCGCCGCCATCGGCACCACCACCATCACCACCACCATCACCACCCACCCCCAACACCACCACCACCACCGGCCCACCACCACACAACCACTACCACGGCCCACCACTACCCCCACTGCCATCACCAGCACCACAATCACCACTCACCACTGCCTCTACTACCACCACCACCACAATATACACCACCTCCAACAACAACAACATGAAGCACCACCAATCAACACCACCACCACCACCACTTTGTGACTATAATAGTAGTTGTATCTTTGACAATCGATAATGCGCCCGTCAGCTGAACGGCGTATACATTATGACAGGTACAATCAATATATCGGAAGATTGAAAAATCCCGATGTATTAATAGATGATAACTAATTGTTACTAGACTTGATGAACAATCATGAGTTGATTGGCAATTTTATATATAGTGGTATAACTAATATCGTTTAATGATAACTTACAGCTCAGTCTTACACTGGCAATACGTAGACAAAAGTTGACAGGTATTTGCCGCCGCATCCTCCACCTCCTCCCCTCCTCCTATTCCGTCCTAACATTACCCCTACAGTACCTCTACAGTTCCAGTACAGAAACCTAGAAGCACTCCTACAGCATCCCTGAAGCACCCCGGCAGACCTCCTGAAGCACCCCATAGTTCCCCCACAGTACACCTACAGTATCCCCACAGTACCACACAGTACCCCACAGTAACCCCACAGTAGTATCCTACAGTCCCCTACAGTACTTCCACAGTACCCCCACAGGTACTAATACAATACCCCACAGTACCCCCACAGTACGCCTGTAGTACCCCACAATACCCGCACAGTATCCCTACAGTATCTCCACGGCGGCGGCAAATACCTGTCAATTTCAATCTTATCTGATCAAATACCTCCTAAAATATATATGGCCGTCCAGGTACCAATATAAAATGAAGTATCCCAACTCACCCATGAAGTCTGATTTATCAAAACATAGACCCTACACTGCTTGAAATATCCAATAAATATTTCTAAATACTTAATATGCTAACGCTTACAGCACATAATACCAATATTGGTTGCAAGCAATGTTTCGACTGTTTTTAGGAATATCTGATAATACATTTATGTCAGATGTTACACATATTGTGTATACATGCCAAAATATATTTAGTCATTATAAAGATTCCAAGGGCAATCTCTTCAGGAGTTCCATTATTATTTCTATTGACAATCCATTCTTACCATTAACTGCATAAATGATGCATGTTTATAAACAATGCATATAATTAAACTATAAATGTGTATAGTTATTCTGTAACTTATATATAGAGTATAGATTTATTCCGTTAAACGAATAAAACATTGTTGAATATGCTATAGAATACTTGTCATGTGTTATATATAACACATGCGTGTTATGTATAAGTTCATTAACATATTTTACCAGCATATCACTTTAATAACGTAATCTAGAAAAAAAGTGTATGATAATGGACCTTTGAAAATGGCCGAGCACGACACATACGAAATATTGCAGTCTCGGTTTGATTGAGACTGTTCATGAACGGTAGTGAAATATGCTAGCTACCGCTCACGCCCTCTAGCCCCGGCTTGAGCAGAACTCAATATTCATAAAATCAATAGTACACAATTTTAACCATCCCGAAGATGGCATGCATACGGCGGTGGACATGGAGTTATATGCTTCCCAACTTCGAACGGCGTATGGTCCCAGTATCTAATAAAATTAAATGCCCAGAAGAGCGAAATAAACATAATGGAATTTAGTTGCGAGCAGCGGTTATGGAGCCCGCTAATCATAAGTAACAGCCAAAAGACTAAATTAAAAAGCAGACAACATATCCTATAAGTGGTTCAACAATACCCAGAGCCTTTTATCGGCCGGAGTAGTGGAACCACCGAATCAAAAATTAAGTAAGAAAACAAGAAAATTGAAAATGTATCACCGATAACTAAATATAAGTATCGGGCTCAGCGATCTCCAAAGATCGAATGAATAACTGTACTGATTGCAAGCGCGGGGCGACGTTTTACTGCCGCCACACTGCACAAGCTACCCCACTGTGCTATAAAAAAGAGTATGATAATGGACCTTTGGAAATGGCCGAGCACGACACATACGAAACATGAGTACTAATACAAGATACGCGGTTCATTAGTATTGAACCCTCAGAACGCTAAATGCTAGCTGAAGTATATTTATTTAGTACTAGCTTATTTAAAGTCATGTCTGAAGTTAAAATAATTAAATTCTAATTTATTTGGCACATTTTAAATAAAAACTGAACAATGTTTTTTATACTTTACCTATGTTTATTAATATCTTATCTTATCGAACAAGTCCCCCGGGATTTTAATAAGAAGAGTTGATGTTCGTCAATATGCGCTTACATAGTTCATGACTTGTTATCGATCCACGGTTAAAAGTCCCTCCTTATACGGGCGAAGCCCTCTTGCAGTAACGCGAGTATGAAAACTTCCACATACTATGCGATATTTATTTTTCGTCATGTTTCGCGCCGCCATTTTCAATCCGTAGGCTGGACAGCAGACGTCAAATGAAGGGCAAAGTTTTAGGTAGGCAAAGTGGAAGAGCAGTCAATTTCGAACGTTTATTTTTTTCTATTTTTTGTTTTCGGTCTTTAAATTGAATTTTAAGCGTAAGTGAAACGTTTAATTTCAGAAATATGACATTATATAAATACCTACCGTAAAAAAAGAGAGTAGTTATCAAAATAAAGTAAAATTTGATCGCATGGGGGGTCACGTGGTCACAAACGCATAAAGTGATGACGTCAAACTTCGGGTGATACTATTTCCCGGTAGATTCCCGGTTATTTTGCGGTTGAAAAGTATGATGTTTCTGATGGTTTAATGCTTTATTTATGTATTCCATTTTGGAAGAAAGGAATAGTGTAATTAAGTCCTGAATATTGGTTTCAAATTCATAACTGCATAACTCTGTCAAACGTTTCAAATGCAGATGCTGTCTTCTTTGCTTTTCATGTGTAATTATATCCTATATTGCTAGACAATTATTTAATCAAAATATTTAGAAAATAGTTGCTCATGTTCTCCAGATGATATTTTACCAATGTGTCTAATCATAATAATCAAACCCAGATCAAATGTATCTTTACTCGTAACTGCCATCTGTGGCAATACCACTGAGATTTACCCTTCTGCATTAATCATTCACACATTCTTCAACACTCGTAGAAGCAATTGCACCATTCTTATTTGTGTAGCTTGTGTTCGTCTCAAGTGATACCTTTGGGCAATTTTAGATTTTGAAAACCAGTGTTTTTTTATGCCTAATTTGGGGCCGAAATTCGGCCCCATTAACAATTCCAAAAAGTATCCTTTTTTCACAATTATATCCAACAAATTCACAATCTGAAAAAAGAAAAAAATTGGGTAAATACAGACCAGTAAGGATACTAGTCTTAATATACGCTGGTGTTAAAACTAGTCTGTATTTACCAAAAACAAAACTTAAAACCAAGGGATATTAAACTGTGAAAATAAATGTGAAAAAAGTTTATTTCTCTTTTGTTATAATATTTCACAATTTCTAGAAAAATGCTGCTATTTTTCACAATGGCACAGGCACAGGCTGCATTCACAAAACACATAAAAACAAAACACTGAACACTTTTTGCAGAAATGGGGACCAGCATGTCAGATTACATTACTGGATGTGGGTGACAAGACAGTCGCGAAACTTTCATTTATTATTGACTCTAAATATATTTAAATTAATTAATATGATTACATATTTGGAGGTGGAACAGTGGCTAACCTTTACTTAATCTAGTGAATTTAAGGACTTTAGGTACTAACTTAAATTTATTTTATGGTGGGGTGAGAAAATGATTGATTCAATATCACTATTACATAACATATTTGGAGGTGGGTGACATCGCAGTTACTTTTTATTTTTTAAATAAATTAATATTGCAAGGCGGGTGACATGATAGTCACTAATCTTTTCATTATCAAAACAGCCTTCATAACAAAGTCAGATATGAAACATCCTACACAATGTCAAAATTCTGGTACAAAGACAGCCTAGCTGGACCTAGATACACATGATGGCAATTTGCACATGGTACAGACTTGATTGTTAAGGTAATTGCATTCAGTTTGAATGGGTATTGGCTATCACTGTTTAGTTTAATTCAAATTTGAGATCCAGAGACTTGAAATCTGTATTTTTATTTATTACATAACTTCCTGTGTGGGAAATATATTTGTCATGTTGCACTAGTGTACTAAATATGCAAATGCAGGCCGAATAATTGTTCTTTCTTTTCCGTTCAGCTCAATGTGAATTAAAAAATACAGTATTATGCTAGTGCATAAAATAGACGTCTACGAACGGCTAGACGATTTGTGATGTGCCATCCTCCATCTAGGGTGCATCTATAAACGTCCGTATTTAAAAAAAAGCACCCAAAGACATCAAATAAATGAGACTAAGTATTATGCTACCCTGCATCACATCGTTTAGATCTATTTTAAACTAGTTAGCTTCGCCCATCTTGAGGCTTTGCCTTGTTCATATTATTATGTGTCCTATAACCTATTTATATGTCTACATTTACAAATATTTAACAATACTTAATGTGCAACTGTTTCATTGCATATTAAAATCCTACATTTAATTACCTTATGTATATATTTTAAATATTGTATGTCTGTAATGCGTGTCTACCTTTCAGTTGAAATCGTCTGCTCAAGATGTTTAAAAATAAACGCGAAATGTACTGGGATGTTATGAATACATGTATGTAATTAAACAACTAATTCTAATGCAGACGATAGAAAGAAAGAGAGTTACAGTTAAAACCGTCGTCTGCTTTCATACTATAAATGTATATACCATGTTGTACAATTGTTTACAACTTTAGGGGCAAATGTTAAAAACATGTGATCTTCCCTACTGTCAGTTGAAGAATGAACCACGTTATAGATAAACCGATAAAATCAACCAATCAAATGAATAATAGATAGACATGTTTGTACTTGTTTTAACATGTCCAGACAGGCAGAGGCAATATAGATATAAAAATTGAACGGAAAAAGCAGCATTCAAGGATGACAGCCAACCACAAACACACACAGAAACAAAGAACAAATTTAAAGATAAATAAAAGGCCGAATAAGACATCACAAACATAAAATGGTTGACAATAGTCATTGGCGATTAATACACCGGGGTTTTCCAATTAACTAGAAGTATCAGCCGCATTATCGGTTTTTCAAAAATGAAGCCGTTAAATAAATGAAACAACCAATGAGATATCCGACTTTAAATATCGAATTTAGTATGTATGTCTTAACACTGATATTTAATATTCATATTTATACCTGTCACTGGTTATATTTAGATCAGATAACAACGTGTTAAACATGTCACCGATACATTTATCTCATCATTCTTCCGCTAACCGCTGACCTGTACTTGGCCAAATTTACTAACATTTATATATCTAATTTGAATAATTTAGAAATATCTTTATTCGTCTAAATTTTAATAAAATTCGTAAATTTTGAAAACGTTTTGTATAAATATAACAGGTCCTGTGTTTAACTGCGTTGTATTTATCTGATCTAACGAGTATCGATACTTTGAACAGATAAACGTATAACATGTCGATTAAATCTTAACTTCATTGTAATATTGACTTTCAAAATCAAAAAAGATGAATAGATTATGTGATACGTGTGTGCGCAACGAACAACTTTATTAAGGTCCTTTAAAATATTTCTATTTAATCTACATACGTTTATATGTATATTATAAATATATATATATAAAAACTGTACTTGTTTTAGTTCCTCAGACGAATATTCTAGACCGTTTTCTATGTAATGACTAAATAGTTTCGATACACGCCTTCTATAGTCACCTATATTCTAGAAGCTACACACGCCTGTCATTTGCTAATACTATTAATGACCGTATGTAATTTTCAACCCGAACAAGTTTGCTATAATTACGATATCGCGTGATATATTTTAGAATTATGCCATTAATTCCACATGTCTGTCTAACTGAACGTAGAAAATGTCAAGACATTAACTTATAAGTTCGATATCGCGTGTAACTATTAATATCACGTCATTTGTCAATACTATTAATGACCGTAGGTAATTAATAGCACTTCAATAAATCCACATGCTTATCTAATTGAACATATCACGTCAGCGAATCTGAGCTGATTAACATAAGCCTGTCATTTTTTTCCGATATTGCACGAGCCTGATTACGTCATTGAAATGCCGGCGGGCTAATTATATGTAAAGCTGCCTTTTTGTCCGATTCCGATATTGCACGAGCCTGATTACGTCATTTAAATGCCGGCGGGCTAATTGGATGTAAAGCTGCCTTTTTTTCGATTCCTATATTACACGAGCCTGATTACGTCATTGAAATGCCGGCGGGCTAATAGGATGTAAACCGTCCCATATACTACTAACGAAGTTCTGATTTTCTATCAAATAGAACGGCTAAAATACAATAGTTTAACTTGAAAGCCAACATTTAGTACAATATTATTTAATTCTCTCTGAAAATGTTATGATGTTCCCTTAAAACGCTCCCTTTAATATCGTTTTTAGATCCGCCTATTTGGCATTATTCTATTTTTACAGGGCTGGGGTGCTTTGGCACCCCAGTTTAGTGATGCAGTTCCAAATGCTGTCAGAAAGGCTAAAAGCAATCGGATGCAAGCCATGTGGATCTCACCACACACTTGCTTAAACATAGTTAGGTCCCACGTGACGTTTCTTAAACATTTCCTAAAATTGAGTTATAAAATAATGCACAACTGATTTTAAGACTGGGAAGAAAACAAGATATAATGAATGTTTTAGTTCCAGTACAATGGAAATGCGTTTTTCGTGAAACGAATCGATGCATAAACTGTAGACAGTTAAACTACCACTGTATGTCAATCATGCATGGTAAAACGTGTCAAACGAGAGCAATCTCTCCCAGAAGCCATTACATTGACCTCTGTCAACGTCTAAGAAAATAGCCTGCGATCACATGATAATTTGTCACATGACCATAGCTAAGATATCAAAATGGCGAACAGAACTTCAATCAACACCGTGACACCACCAACTATCGGCTGCTGATTGACACGTAAGACACGAAAGAAACACGACTTGTTTTCTGAATTTTGATATATATTTTAAGTTAGTAATTTAATTTAAGGCAGGTTGTTAAGAGCTTTGTGATACTGGAAAGTGCTGGTAAGCAAAATACTGTACTGTAACCCTGTGGGAACGATTTGGTGGTGCGTATTTTGAATGTTTTGACGGCGGTGTGATATGCCAAAGTACAAACCTTTATTCTACCGCACTATCATTCTGAGCAAAATTTACTGTATATTTAAAATATTCAAGCCGACATTTTTTTTCTTTTGTAATGTAAGCATTTCATATAAAGTTAATTCAGAAAAAATATTATTGCAATCAAGACATTTTGTTTCCATCGTTTTCATCGTTCGTCAAGATTCTTGGAATCTTCAAAATTACCTTTCAGCAATTAAGGATGACAAATGTCCAACTGAGTGAATAAGTGAACAAATTAATACAAAGTAACGTTGTGAGTGAAACATTGATAAGTTTTAAAGTAACCCGCTATTTGATTACCTCGTGCAATTAACCTAATTAACAGGTGTCAGCCAATATCAGTCTGTTTTATTCGTGTGACGTCAATTTCATCAAGAGTTTAGACTGCTATGACAGCACTAGTACACTACATTAGACACTAATCCCATTAACAGTGACAATAAGTGCTGAGATCACATTTTAAATTGGATTAGTTAGTAATATTCACAATTTAGATTGTAATATTGTATTATAGTGTCACAAACACAAACTACAGATATATTGACTGTCAATGGAAACACCATTACCCTATATGTTTATGCTGTTGGCTTATTTTTAATACTGCTATTCTGTTTTAAAACCGTTGTAAGAGTATTTTCTTTCTGAATTTGATATTTGATAAAATTCAATTCAATTTCAATTCAATTTTTATTAAAGCATAAACATTTTACAATGTCCATCGCCATCAACACTGATCATTGCACTATTATGTTGATTCATTGTAAATATGTTCCCACTCCCAACGTCGTATTGTTGATTCATTGTAAATATGTTCCCACTCCCAACATCGTACTGTTGATTCATTGTAAATATGTTCCCACTCCCAACTTCGTACTGTTGCACCACAATTTCAGTACTTTAATTACTGTGATAAAATCTAAATGGTGTTCTACCGTTTTTACATTTTATTTGAATTTAAAATTACCTTACGTTTAAACAGGATATGTTTACCATTCGGTATTGCATATTTGTATTAGTGTTGTATCATGGTTGTACAATTTCGCAAATTGATTAATTATTAATATGGTTGACTTAGCGTGAAAAACGACACGCAACATGAGATTTACATGGCAGAAATTGTTAATTTCATTTTAAATGAAACCGATGTTTGCTACTGATATGTCAATATAAAAATCAAATCATGCTCTTCTCTGCCTGAATTTATATACGTGCTGAAACATGCAGATTGTCATGTGCACATTCAGCAATCCAATACAGGCGGAACGACACCAGTGAATCATGGAGCCGCGATATTCGCAACATCTCGTACACTGCTTCGTAGACTGCTTCACTGCGCATGTACCGTTTGTAAAACGCTGTGTAGCAGTCACTGCTTTGCAGTATTTTTCGAATGTGGACTGCCTCACTGCGCATGAACCTTTCACTCAGACAAGCGACAGTCAAACACCGATTACGGCTAATAAAGCACATTCCAGCCACGATCGTGGCCAAGCAAGCGTCTGATCTACGTTCCATATAAATATATACATGTGTTGGGCTTTCCCTCAATATTGTTTACATAATGCAGACGCGTCACTTACATAAAGGAGGTAAGGTGGCGAGATATCTATAAACTGTGAAAATGGCTACGCCTATAAAACAAGCAGGTAAACATAATGGCGGACTTCTACAGTCGTTTATATTTAAACGCTGTGTAGCAGTCTATTTACGAATATATATCGAAGCAAACTCCCCGCAGTGGTTCCCCTTTCAGTTACACTGCCATCAAACTCTAGGGAAGGGCCGTATCTAATGTGGGTATCACTTGTGGCCCGACCCGATTGCATTGTACTTGTACCTATATGTGTAAATCAAACACATTTATAGCTGAAATCCAGGTAAGTTTAATTTTTTGGTTAAATATATTTCAACTTGCTTTGTTCATAATATAGTGTGAAAAACGGTATCTGGGTACACAAATAATGTATTTATATTAAAAGAAAATCAATTTTAGCGAACATGCATACCGGTTACTAAGTAACAGTAATTGTAAACAAACATGTATTCCGTTGAAAACATTACAGAAGCTGTGCGTAAATTTAATAAAGAGATTACACCCACGCCAAAACCAGGTTGAAGGTGTTCAACATCTTCTCGAAGGTGATGATCGATGTTAATGTCAATTGCCTGTTGGTTACGGCAAGATTTTACTGTACCAAGCATTACCTAGTGTATCGCCATTTTTTGTAATCATATGGCCTCATCTATCGTCACGTGATTTGTTTGGTGGCGGCTATTGGTGGCTACAATATCCCTGCGCGGAGGTTGATATCGAAGGTCACCATATTGGTTACGTCATACTAGCGTGATATGCTTCAAATTCCCGCCAAAACGTATTTGCATTCAGAATCAAAGTAACCTTCAATCTATGGCAGTGTCATTTAGCCGATTGTTCCATCTATCACACTGATCAACCGGCTGCAACGAATTCAGATGGTTGCAGAGAAGTCAATAATAATTGTTGGAAGTAAATGGTAGGGTTAGTATTTTTGCTTTCTGTTGCGTATTTTGCTAAAATGTTTGGAAAATGATTATGCAGGTTTGAAAGGGAATGACAGAGGTAGCCTTCACTTTAAAATCCGGTAATAAAACGATGTTAGTGCGTACAGCACCCCGTATAAATGTCCAATGATTTGTAAAGACAATCACATATTCAGAAGAAACACAAATAACGAAATGATATTAGCAATTTTCTATAAACCGTATAACACTATAATCCCTTGACGAATTGTAATACAAATTTCAGCATACATTGCTATGGAAATTACCTACAAAACCTCGTAAATTTAACCACTTAATTTCTTCGGAATCGCATCTGTCTCAAAACTTTTGAATGCCCCACGTATAACGGGAATTTAATTAAAATGCATAATGACAATATGGCGGATATAGTAAATAAAAGTTAATTAAAACATAAATGTTTTATTGTGTCACTACAATCGATAAAGGTGCCGTTTTATCATTGCAGCTTGGTATAATAAACATTTATTGATCGATCTGTTAATCAAAATTATCGTAAAAAGTCGACCCGACGCAGCAAACTTCGTTGAAAGTGCATGACTGTGTGTTTTTAGTAATCCCCCGGTTTTCACTATAGGAGTTCTTTTGACCCTAAAAAGCCACACAAAAGAAAAAAGGCTTTTAGGGTCAGAGAAGGTTCAGATTACTATGTTTTGAACAGTTGGTGTGTGTTTTCATGCCCCCGAAGAGATGGATGGATCTTGATAAGTTTCGCGGTCCATTTACGACTTTGATGATCTCGATTATGAAAGTCAAGTTATCACCGTGCAAAACGCGACATATTTCAGACATACTTTTAGAAATTTTCAAGTTCCCGGACCAGTATACTGGGGGGGGGAGGGGGGACCTGGATTTTGCACGCGACACGTCGTCTTGTTGTGATGAACACGTATGTCATGTGTAATCCTTCAATGGATGACAACGTTATAGATCGGACTCGACTTACATGACTTAAAATCAACTATAGAGTGATATGGAATGATTTGACCTCTAAGCGTGACCTTGAAGTTGGAGCTACGGACCTGGATTTTGGGTCTTGATGTGGTGAATACTTGTGCCAGGTTATATGAAAATCCTTCAATGGATGACAGTTATAGATCGGACACGACCTACATGAGGCAAAAAAAATTATGTGTGTTTGCTATTGAATGCTCTAAAAAAATAGGATAGGTCGGTAGGCAATTTCTTTTTCTATTTTTCTTTTTTTTTTTCTTTTTTTCCTTTTTTTTTTGAGCAAGATATTGTGAGATTCTATTTGTCTCATAAACCCCATACAAGTTGATGATACAACTGAAAGTTTCTCTGTGATGTTGTCAGTTTCCCAAGATACAAGACCGCCCCAGTTAAATTACGCATTGCTGTTACAAATAATAAGACATTTTAAACCAGAAATCCTTTGTTTAACATGCATTTTACTAATTAGTTAATTAGCATCGCATTGTTTACCTGAAAGAAAAACATTAAACTCTGAATGTATCATGACATTCCAGGCAAATCTGATGGCTTACCTAACTATTTTCCACTTTTGCTGTGTAATTTGGTAATAATTTGCATATTATACAAGTGCCCAGTGGATTACAGAAAATATATAATGTATTCTATTTCACTTCCATGATATAAGCTATACGATAAATCAATTTTCAGAACAAATTGATATTTTTTTAAAAACATCTATACAAGTAAGTTTCAATCCAAAATGTACAGTGGTTACCCTAGCAATCATCAAAAACGCGAAACAATTGCTTAAAGCAATCTGATATTTACGTTCGCAACTGAAATGTTCACTCTGACCATCTTTCGCACTTGTACAACACCTCTGACATTCCGGTTTGCTACTTTTTTTTACCCTGTCGACTTTAAAATTCAATGATATATTTTGTACAGTTATACAAAAAGGATTGACAATCTTGACAAGCGTTTTAAATTGAATTGCAATTGACAATATCAGTTCGTTATTTGTTTTATTCTGAAAATTTCATTGTCTTTACAAATCTTTGGATATACGCACTAACGTCGTTTTTATTACCGGATTTTTAAAGTGAAAGCTTCCTCTGTCATTCCTTTTCAAACCTGCATAATCATTTTCCAAACCATTTAGCGAAATACGAAACAGAAAGCAAAAAATACTAACCCCACCATTCATATCCAACAATTTCGCCAATCTGACTTCATTTCAGCCAGTTGATCAGTGTGTCTATAGTATATTTACATGAAAGCAATGATAAAACCTTCATATTTATTGTAACTAACAAACATGCAACGCAAGTAATACATAAACACGTGTTTATATCGGCCATATTGTTTATATAGCAACAGCTTAGCAACAGTGCACTATTTCCGGCTGAACATGTCAAGATAAGCTCGATATACACACGAGGCGGGACAATCAGAACTGCCACGTCGGTTTCCGTCACTCGGGAATCCGACTCTGAGAGTACTCGACGCCATATTGAACTATTTTCAAGAAACGACAACTCTGCAGTAGCGACCTCTTCAATTATAAGATAAACAAAATGGCGACTGCTGGCAAGTTCCAAACATGCGGTACATATTTATTTGTTTTATCAGGGAATATTCATAGAGATTCCTGATATAATAATGTATTCATACTGAGGTAAACAGTATGGGGATTCCCGTCAAACATGGGCGCTCCTTAATTTATAAGAGCTTCACCTCTTATTCATCTAAAACTAAATAAAGTGCCATGGGCATCATGCTCATGGTATCAATGATCTGTACAGGGCCTTCCCAGCCATTTATTGCTTAAGTTCTGCAGTAGAAGGGGTGCCAATTAAGAGGTGGTAGGCGGGGATTTCCCCCCCTCTGCCCAGTTACAATGATTACTTTTTAATAGTATTGTATACAAGCATGGATCAAAATACCCAGCTAAAGCAGTGGGCTTTAACTTGAAAAGTTAAGGACATTCCTGCGGCGTGACGGGTCACCGTCACTATTATACAGACCGTGAATTGTTGTTTAGGCCAAGATCGTAATAGCTTGACACCTTAATTAAATATCATAGATTTTTCTGTTGTAAACAATAAAGTTTTGACTGTTGTATACAATAAAGTTTTGACATCTATATATTTTTTTATTAGTGTTTATGCAATCGTGGAAATTTACTGCGCCTCGGGTAATATCGATCGATAACTAGGTCAACTGCTGCCAAACTGGACTACACATTGTGTACTAACCCTGCAATCATGAGTGTGAATTCGGGGGCCAGTAGACTATACTGCGTACCGGGTACCAGTATACTTGGTCCTCCCGAATACACACTCATGACAACATTGTTGTGAGTGTGTATTCGGGAGGACCAAGTTGAACAATCTCTACCCAGAGTACACTCGTTCCTCATATATGTGAGTGCAAGGAACGATAACTCTACTCTGCGAGATTGTCATGACAGCCAGCCACGTTCAAAAATGTGGGGAATAACGCGCACGGATTCTATGCGCGCGTTTGTATAAACTACGAAGATGATTATCAATATATAAGTATGTTTTCTGACAGAAGAATTGTATATTCTATCGAATGGTTTGTTTGACAATAACAGTGTTGACCGATAAGATACTAAAATCGGCAAGCAACAACACCCAGTGACATCTGAAAAAATAAAATGTTCGTTGCTAGCTAGACGGTGTTCAGGTAAAAAAAATACCTCTACAAATTGCCAACAACGCCAACAACAAGATCGTCTTCACCTGTTGACAGACTGTGGTGAAAATTATACAGGTCCTGGCACAGTTCGAGAACGAAATAATTATTGCTAAAGTACACATAATTGCTGGAGATTTCTAGCTAATTCTGCCTCATTTTACACATCATGGGTATAATCTCCATGGGGTTGTATTTTTGTCTAAATTTTGATAGGTGTCACGCAAACATGAAATTAAAAAAAGTTCAATATGGTAAATATTTGTTAAAAGTTAATAACATGCAGATATTGGATCAATGAAGAATTTAAGCATAAATACATGTTGCAAAATCTTTTTTATCTCTATGCCACGAATAAAAACATTACAATGGGACCCTATAGAAAATTAATTGTGGTGTGAGACGTTAAGAAAGAGCTGCAGAATGGGTATCTTTTATTCCTTATTCCTAAGGCATTGCGCTTTAGAGCTGCAGAATGGCATTTTCATCCGTCATCTCTAAGGTATTATGCTTTAGAGATGCAGAACGGGTATCTTTCATCCTTTAATGCTAAGGCATTGCACTTTAGAGCTGTAGAACAGGTATCTTTTATCATTCATCTCTAATGCCTTGCAATTTAGAGCTTCAGAATGGAAATTCCATCATTCATCTCTTAGCCCTTGCGCTTTAGAGCTGCAGAACGGGTATCTTACATCCTTCACCTTTAAGCATTGTTTGTGTATCTGTGAAAGTTTCAGACATGTTAGGACACAGTTAACACGGTTATTCAGAAATCCCGTCTGTGTATGTATAGTTACTTCAAGTTATCTTCATATTGCAGGAATTAGCTGAAATTTTACTTGATACCATGTTTAACTAAAAATTGACTATGTTTTCAAAACCAATACAGGTATAAGCATAATTTTAGCTTTACTTTACAGCTATTGGCTTGTAAAACAAACATACATATCAATGAAGACAGACTACTTTGAAAAAATGTCAAAATTAAAGCGAGAGACTGATACTTTTCCTGGAAAATCAAAATTTTCACGGGTAGCCCTTAGTTTGAGTTTATTATTTACAGCATTTTTCTCAATAATCATTTCTTAAAGATCATTTTTATGCTATACTCAGACGTAGAGATGCCTTTTCATGTATATTTGAAAGTTTCAGACATAGCTGAGCACAAATGACCAGGAAAATGCAAAATCCTTATCACTACTGTAGATTGACAAAATATTAAAGGTACTCGGCCTGAATTTCGACCAATACCCTAGGTCACTAAAACTTGAATAATTTGAAAAGCAATAAACATGGAATCAAAATTTTAGCACTTTTCAGCATGTAATTGATTTGTATACATTTTCAATTATTATTGTGGTGATCATTAGAAAAAAAAATCCCCTTAAGGCCTCACACCACTATTATCTCCCTTGAATACTCGTGCCCTACAGATGAAGGAGGTAGATACAAAAAACAAGTTCCCTTTTTTACATTTTACAGGATACGTTGATTTATCTTTACCAGGTTCTAAATCTACAGCATTTTAGGAAGAGATCACAGAAAAATGCATGTTGATATAAGATTTCTAGCTAATTCTGCCTCATTTTACACATCATGGGTCTAATCTCCACGGGGTTGTATTTTTGTCTAAATTTTGATAGGTGTGACACCTATCAAAATTTTAGTCAAAATACAAACATGAAATTAAAAAAAGTTCAATCTGGTAAATATTTGTTAAAAGTTAATAACATGCAGATATTGGATCAATGAAGAATTTAAGCATAAATCTTTTTTATCTCTATGCCACGAACAAAAACATTACAATGGGACCCTATGGAAAATTAATTGTGGTGTGAGACGTGTAAGGCCAAAAATAAAAATGGTTTGTTTCCGCTAACGGCTTCAAAAAAAACAGGGTAGGTAGGTAGGCAAAACTTTCTCCATAAGAATCCTTGGTTCATGGGTTCAAATTATTATTTAATTTTTTTTTTAAAAAACATTTTTTTTTTTTTTTTTTTTTTTGCAGTAAAAAAAGTTAGGGTCGGCGGCTAATTAATAGGGTCGGTCGGGTTAGCGGAAACAAACACTTTTTTCTTTTAAGCCTAACTCAGCAGTGGCGTAGCTGCACTAAAGCACTGCAGGCCTGGCTGCAGGACCGGACATGCAGATTATTCCGAGTAATGCCAAATCTGTAATAAAAACTGCGAGGGGGGAGGTGTGTCTAATTAAAATTAAGCAAAAACATGTATGTTTAAGCATTTTAAATGCATCTCGAGAATACACCAGAATGCGCCAGAAACACTCTATTAATCAAAAAGATTCTGGGGGAGGATGCCCAGACCCCACTACAGTGCTCAGAAATTAAGCAGACCTA